>VDFB02296231.1:78381-216620 GCA_007258455.2 Sequoia sempervirens
AAATGCCAAGGGGAAGGGCAACTAGAGCTGGTGTCGGTCGAAGACCAAAGGGGAACAAAGATGATGAACCACAGGCTCAGAGAAGGAATAAGGATGGGATTGAAGCAATAATAGAACTGTTAACTGAACAAAGAGATAAAATCAACTCTTTGGAGCAAACGGTACAAGAACTTCGAACAAGACAAGATGATATTGAAAATATAGTTGAACCTCAAATTGAAAACCCTCCTGAAGCAGATAATCTAGAGCATAACATAATGGATGTTAATGCACCTAGGAGAGAAAATCCTATTCTAGAATTGACTAAGGACTTGAAGAAAATCACCCCTCCAAAATTTGATGGGAAACAACTAGGAGAAGGGGCAGAAAACTGGCTTAATGAAATGGAAAAGTATTTTGAGTTAAGGGATTTTAGCCAAACTACTAAGGCCTTATGTGGGTCCTACCAACTTGTTGGTGAAGCAGTTAGCTGGTGGACTAATGTGAAGGAACAAAATAAGTACACCAAGGAGGATATAACATGGGAAATTTTTTTTGAGCACTTTCGTAAAAGGTGGCTACCACAATTGCTTTTCGATTAGAAGATGACTGAGTTTCACAACCTTCGACAAGGATCTCTGATAGTTCAACAATATTGGGATAGGTTTTCCAAACTACTAAAATATGTGCCAATATATCAACAAGATGAAAAGAGCCAAACCAGGAAATTCATCTTGGAATTAAATACCAACATAGGAGCAGAGGTTGACATGCATGGATCTGAAGGTATGAATGAAGTGTTAGAGAAATCCTTAAAGCAAGAGAGGAAGTTACAAGCTTTAACTTCAACAAGACAATCTTTTAGGAGTAATAATTTCAAGAGGAAACAAGAATTCAGAAGGAATCAAAACATCAACAAGAACCTAAGGAACAATTCATCAGAAAGAAGACCACCTCCAAATCATAATCAAAGGTACAATGTGAATAACACTAATAGAAACAACTTCAACAAAAATGAACCAAGGAACTATAATTGGCCAAGGCTCAATGAAGTAAGCAATAACTAGCCTAAAAATCCAATGCAACAAGGACCACCAGGTGGATGTTTGATGTGTGGAGGGAATCACTTTGCTAGAGAATGTCCAAGGATGCAAAGTCAGATGAAAGCAAATCAACCTTAGAGGGGACCTACACAAAGGATTCATGCAACAGTAAGAAATAGACATACTCGATCCCAGAATGTTCACGTAGAGACTACAGGTACTCTATTTGGAAAACTAGCCTCAATTCTAATAGATACTGGATCATCTGAATGTTTTATTTCACCTGAATTTGTAAGGAAAAATGTATTTAAATTTAATCATATGGAATCATCATTGACAGTCTAGTATGGGGATAAGGCAGTTAAAGAGGTGACCCAATGTCTATCCGATGCAGAAATACAATTTCCTAACTTTAATACAAAGGTAGACCTTTATGTGGCACCTTTAGGATCATATGATGTGATCATTGGAATGAGTTGGTTGACAAACCATCAAGCAAATGTAGACTATTACAACAAATGGGTGGAATGTTTAGATGATATAGGAAAAAGGGTTGTGATTCAAGGGAAACATATACCTATAAGTATGGAAATCATATCAGCTATGCAAATGAAAAGAGAAAAGAGAAAGGGGGCTCTAGTATACATGGTTACCATGGATGAAAAGGAAGAAGGTGATGCTCCAACGCTCCAAAATTCTCCTTACCTTCAAGATTTTAGTGATGTGTTTCCAGAAGAACTACCAGGGCTACCCCCAAAAAGAAAATTTGACTTCTCCATTGATATAGTTCTAGGAGCTGAACCGGTGTCTAAGGCACCCTATCGAATGAACACAACTGAGTTGGTAGAACTCAAGATGCAATTGGAAGAATTGCTTGGGAAAGGTCTCATAAGACCAAGTGTATCCCCCTGGGGAGCACCGGTTTTGTTCGTTAAAAAGAAAGATGGAACCTTAAGACTATGTATTGATTATAGAATGCTTAACAAAGTCACCATAAAGAATAGGTACCCTTTACCACACATAGATGATCTCTTTGAACAAATGAAAGGAGCAACTATGTTTTCTAAGATAGATATTCGATCAGGGTACCACCAACTCAGGATAAAGGAAGAAGATATCCCAAAAACAGCCTTCAGGACAAGGTATGGGCATTATGAGTTTACAGTTGTACCTTTTGGTGTGACTAATGCTCCAGCTGCCTTTATGAACTTGATGAATAGTGTGTTCCATGATTACTTGGATAAATTTGTCTTGGTCTTCTTAGATGATATATTGATTTATTCCAAAAATGACGAGGAACACCTAGCACATCTTCAGTTAATTTTGCAAAGGTTGAGAGAACATAGGCTATATGGGAAACTATCAAAATGTGCATTCTTTAAAAAGAAAATACATTACTTAGGTCACATCATTTCAGAAGATGGTATTGCAGTTGATCCAGATAAGATAAAAGCCATAGAGGAATGGCCAATTCCAAAAAATGTGTCTGAGGTAAGAAGTTTTATGGGACTTGCAGGTTATTATAGAAGATTCATAGAAGGATTCTCAAAAATTGCAAATCCAATCACTTCATTACAAAGAAAGGGTAAGAAATTCCTGTGGACTGAACAGTGTGATAAGGCATTTCAAAATTTGAAGGAAAAATTAACCACTGCACCTATCTTAAAGGTTCCAGAACCAAATGGACACTTCATAGTTGTGACAGATGCTTCCATTGAAGGTCTAGGTGGGGTACTCATTCAAGATGAAGGTGTGGTAGCATATGAATCAAGGAAATTGAAAAATCATGAAGTAAACTATGCACCTCACGATTTGGAACTTGCAGCAATTGTACATGCTCTTCAGAAATGGAGACATTTTCTCTTAGGAAAGCCATTTGAGTTAAAAAATGACCATCAAGGACTCAAATACATCTTCATGCAACCTCACTTGAACGCTAGACAAAGAAGATGGTTAGAATTTCTAAGCGAATACGATTTTGAGATAGAATATATTAAGGGAAAAGAAAATAGGGTTGCAGATGCACTAAGCAGAAGGAGGCACTTGATGAATATGGTAATATTCAAAACCACTTTTAGAGAAAAAGTGCTAGATGGGAAAAAAGAAGATCCATGGTATAAGAAAGTTAGATCTACCTTAGAAAATGATCCAACTGATCCTAGTATAAAGGGGTATAATCTAGATGGTGACAAGATGCTTCGATACAACAATAGGATATATGTTCCAAACTGTAAAGAGTTAAGAGAGTTGGTTTTAAGTGAAGCCCACAATACCCCTTATTCAGGACACCCTGGGGCAAACAAACTCTATTCAGACCTTAAGAAACTATATTTTTGGCAAGGAATGAAGAATGACATAGTACTCTATGTAGCTAAATGTCTTGAATGTTAGAGGGTGAAGGCAGAGCATAGCCATCCTGCAGGATTATTATACCCCCATGATATACCACATCATAAGTGGCAGGTTATTAGTATGGATTTTATTCAAGGATTGCCTACAACACCTTATAGGCATAACACAATAATGGTGGTAATTGACAAACTTACCAAGGTTGCTCACTTCATAGCAGGAAATATAACAGATGATGCTCCAACTTTGGCTAAACGTTTTGTGAAGGAAATTTTTAGATTACATGGAATTCCAGAAAAGATCATATCTGATAGGGATGCTAGATTCACTTCAAGGTTTTGGACAACTCTTCAATTAGCTTTGGGGACATAATTAAATTTGAGTACAGCATATCACCCTAAAATAGATGGCCAAACTGAAAGGACAAATCAAATTGTGGAAGACCTTCTACGTATGTACTGTATGGACCAACAATCTAAGTGGGAAGAGCTTGTCGTACACCCTTGAGTTGGGATAATCTTAAGGATAGAGTGGTAATTGGACCAGATATGTTGAAGGAAATGGAAAATCAAATCAAAATAATTAGAATGAGGTTAAGGAAGCAAATGCATGCATGTAAAAGAAAGTTATGTGGATAGAAAAAGAACACAAGCGGGAATTCACGAAGAGGGTGAAAAGTTTTCTATGGTCAAGCCATATAATCTATGGTTTGCGGGAAGGCAAGCTGCACCTCGTTATGTGGGGACTCTTCAATCATAGATAAGATAAAACCCTGCCAGCCTAATGGCCTCACTCCCAACCGGGAAGCCGATCCATGATGTTTGTTAATAAGTATAAATTTTACGAGAAATATGTTTTGAATCTCAATGCATTACAAGGTCCAAGAAATAATACAGTTATCGAATCTTGGAGATGCACCAGTACCAATTGTGCAACAGGATGGTTGATCAAAGCAAAGTGCAGTGGGATCAATATGATGAAGAAAATGCTACTTGGGAAGATACAATTGATTTGCAACAACATTTCCCATTCTTGTTTTAACACCACTATCTAGATACTACATTTGTTTTCCTTGTTTCAAAATACTTTTGGATACTATCTCTTTTCTATCATGAAACTTATTCAACTAGTGCATTGGGATGATGCACAAATTTTCGAAAGGGAGATGTCACTTCCAATTCTTTTTTCTCTTAAAATTATTATTACTATTTTGAAAGTTCTACCATTCATGCATATCAAAATTTAAACTAATATGATCAATTTAAAAATTAAATCAAATAACAACTAACTCAATAATTAATTGAGCAAGTAATGGTAGTAAATTAGACACTTTCACACATGCCTCCCAAGTCATTTTCAATAAGATCAGATTAGAAGTTTCTAAAGTCAAAAAAAATCCACTACCGGAAGCTACTATACAAGAATTTAACATGTGCTAAGCCCAGCCGTCCAACGCCGAATTGAATCACCTCAGTCAATCCATGTTATTCACATGGGTTATACTCCAACCGCCCCTAATAAATTTTAGAGCTACCCGCATTCTATAGTTTGCAAAAAATTTAATGCATTATAGCTATAAAATGAGTGGATGGGCTTATGTTTGGAACACTCAAAAAATTCTGCATTTTGTGAGAAACTCCAGAGGGACGTTCAATTGAAGGAAGAAGAGTGTCCTCCTGCGCATATCATCCACCCTAGATCTCCTTCTGGAACTAGTGCCACAGGTAGGTTTTCATATTGTCCTCTTTATCTTCATTCCAGTTTGAGCATATCATAAAATGGCGGTTGAATATAGAGTCTATAGCATAAAAGCGATCTGCAACAGTTCCCACAGAATAAAATTTAGAATGAAATTGTAAATACTTGGAGTCATATCTAGTATGTGGAACCTTGGGATTTTTTTTGAAATTTATGTATTTATACTGTGAAAGCTTGTGATTATCCAAAAATTAGTCTTGAAACCATCAAACTCTGCAATAATATTTTAGTGCTGGAATTCTTTATTCCATTTCAGAATTATACACAACTAGTGGGTACTTGGAATCTTCAACCTTAGGAAAACTCAGTGCCGTCAATAGTCATGGCGCAGTCTATATAACCTCACACACTCTGCCCTCTCAAAATTAGCTATCTCCTGTTAAAAATCGGGCGCTTCAATTAGCAGGGAATGTGTACATGTTCAGTTTAATGATCTTATGTAGATATTAATCATTAATTTTACATATCAGGTCAAAATTTTAATTATTGTGAGTATTCTTTTATTTGTATAGCAGTAATGATTTCGCAGAAAGGAAATTCATAATATTGTCAAGTATAGAATCATAAGATAGATCTAATAAATGTTATAACTGAGAATTCAACATATTGAAATATTATAAAGTAACTTATATTTATACTATTTCACAACATTGGAAGGATGATTCTTAGAGATTAGAAAGTATAAATCTGTAATATCAATATCTTATTAATGATAATTAATATTTCATAAAGACTGTGGAGTAGCTAAATATTTAATGATTTAATTGTATAAAAAAAAATCCATTGAATTCATATATGTTCTAAATTCCAATATAGTTCTACTCTAATTCTTTTTTTTTGATAATAAAAAGAGAAATCCAGTGAACATTGAAAGATCCATAAATTCCCTTTAAAACGTATTATTGATTTGGATCATTATATATTTTGTAAGATATTTCATTAAATTTATATTAAATCACCTTTCCTAGTGAATAAATAAAATACTTCCATTCTTTATAGCTTTTAATTTCATAAGCTCAATTGGATTGTAGATAGTTGTAATAAGTACTCCTAAGTCTTGAAAGGAGAGTAATGTAACACAAATCAAATATATACATGGTAATGATACAAATTTGCTACCAGTAGTCCTGATTAAAACAATGATTGCTTAGACATGCAATATGCATTCAAGAATCCTATTTGTGCATAAGTCCCTTAAAATTAATACATTCTGAAACTTAGGATAATTTAAAAGGATTTTATACAAATTTCCAATTCAACCTAGATTATGAGGCTTTCTCAAAAGTTGTCTTAATGAAAGGTTGTTAAGAGAAAAATTTATGTTATAATCTTAACAAAATGGATGTTCATGGTTCCAAAATTTAGATACACTAGCCACTAAATCTTGATAAGTTTTCCCCAAAAGCAATATATAAGCCCTTTCCTTGTATTTCCAAAAGCATTAGAATGTATGTATATAAGATCTCTCTCAAAGAGAGACCTCTTCCTATGTTTTTGGAGATAGATATTGAAGCTCTTGCATTCACACATAAAACGGTTGAAAGATAAGAAGAGAGGAACCACCAAGGAAAAAGAGGAACATCGCATGTAGCTAAACTTAGAATCTCATTTATTATGTTGCATGAAAATACTTTCTATAAATGGTTATTGTCTAGTTAGCTTATTTATCCAATGGTTAAGATAGAACGTTTCTTTACTAGCAATTAATTATTCTAAAGATGTATTTGATCAATGCTTGTCAATTTACTAAAATATCTTGAGTGAATGTTATGCTTTAAATATTGTTATAATAATAGTCCTTATAAATCTTAGATTCTTATGGGCTTCTTTTCTTACGAAAGATAAATTATGTTGGAAAACCTAATCAAAGAAAGGAAAAACAAAACTAGCAGCGTTTGGTATTAACGGTGCCTCTGTCTCACGTTTACGGGTAATGCCGTCGCGCTTGAGCTACTACATCTCCAGCCTAACACAGCTGCAATAACGGCATCTGTGGCATCGTCCCTATAAATCGCCAAGGAGAAATAAGGAACATGGGTTGTGTAAAATCCAAAGGAAGGGAAATCCCCTTTGGATCAATAATTTAAAAAGATAAAACAAAAATGAATCAAATCCACTAGTGACAACCTAGAAAATTGTAACTTAGGAATTTTTAGTGGTGCAAATGTAATTCTAACTCAAAGATAAAATCATGTGGATAAATTATTAGGAAATCGTTTAAACGGGTCAAGGGAGACGAACAACATTAGGGAGTAGGGTTAGATGAATGTTAATAGGTAAACAATAAATGGTCAAGGCAATCGTTTATTATCCATGCTTCCCCTCGTGGGTAGCAACCGCAGAGGAACTGTCTAGGGGAAATAAAAACCCTAGAAATGGTTGTGTACCCGCTTTATAATAGTTCACATAAACATAGCCTAGAAAACATAACTACATATTTTACTCCTTGATCCCGTTTGGAAGCAAGGTATGTAGGTAGTCTGGGAAGCGAAGGATGCTCCCAGTACTCAGGTGTTCAGGAATTGGGTTTAGGGTTGGAGAGATCCCATAACTAGTTATAAGAGATAATCAACTAAAATACATGCAACTATACTCGGAAGAATCCCGCATGGATTGCTTGATTCCCCGAGGCCCCTTAGGCCAAATTCTGAGGCGGGTTTCAAGTTTAGAATTACAATATACATACCCCTGAGGATGATGACCTCGGTGCACTTTTAGTAGAAAGTGTGGTCATCAGGGAAGCGACTCAGGATCTGGATGATCCCAATGAGTCCAAGACTCTGGCCATAGTACGTACCTATCATATGATAAATTCCTACCTCGTTTAGGTGGATTCCTATTCTGATTATATGAATAGATGTATTCCTATTCCATATGAATAGATGAAGTGAATTCTTGTTCCGTATGAATAGATGATATATCTTTCCCATATGGATAGAAGTTCTTGAGTATACTTGTGAATGAATACTTGAAAAAAAAAATATATAGTGGTATTTCGGTTAAAATTAATTAGGTCTTTACATGTGGTATCAGAGCGAGATTCAAAAACTAGGCCTTGAGCTTACTACAACTCGTGCAATTGAAATATGTATTTTAAAAGTTATATGAAAGAAACATCCTTTCTCAAACATTGGAATCATACTAACATGAGAATAATTAAACAGGAATTCTAAATGCCAAGGGGAAGGCCAACTCGAGCTGGTGTCGATCGAAGACCAAAGGGGAACAAAGATGATGAACCACAGGCTTAGAGAAGGAATAAGGGTGGGATTGAAGCAATAATAGAATTGTTAACTGAACAAAGAGATAAAATCAACTCTTTGGAGCAAACGGTACAAGAACTTTGAACAAGACAAGATAATATTGAAAATATAGTTGAACCTCAAATTGAAAACCCTCCTGAAGGAGATAATCCAGAGCATAACATAATGGATGTTATTGCACCTAGGAGAGAAAATCCTATTCTAGAATTGACTAAGGACTTGAAGAAAATCACCCCTCCAAAATTTGATGGGAAACAACTAGGAGAAGGGGCAGAAAACTGGCTTAATGAAATGGAAAAGTATTTTGAGTTAAGGGATTTCAGCGAAACTACTAAGGCCTTATGGGGGTCCTACCAACTTGTTGGTGAAGCAGCTAGTTGGTGGACTAATGTGAAGGAACAAAATAAGTACACCAAGGAGGATATAACATGGGAACAATTTGTTGAGCACTTTCGTAAAAGGTGGCTACCACAATTGTTTTTCGATGAGAAGATGACTGAGTTTCACAACCTTCGACAAGGATCTCTGACAGTTCAACAATATTGGGATAGGTTTGCCAAACTGCTAAAATATGTGCCAATATATCAACAAGATGAAAAGAGCCAAACCAGGAAATTCATCTTGGGATTAAATACCAACATAGGAGCAGAGGTTGACATGCATGGACCTGAAGGTATGAATGAAGTGTTAGAGAAATCCTTAAAGCAAGAGAGGAAGTTACAAGCTTTAACTTCAGCAAGACAATCTTTTAGGAGTAATAATTTCAAGAGGAAATAGGAATTCAAAAGGAATCAAAACTTCAACAAGAACCTAAGGAACAATTCATCAGAAAGAAGACCACCTCCAAATCATAATCAAAGGTACAATGTGAATAACACTAACAGAAACAACTTCAACAAAAATGAACCAAGGAACTATAATTGGCCAAGGCTCAATGAAGCAAGCAATAACCAGCCTAAAAATCCAATGCAACGAGGACCACTAGGTGGATGTTTCATGTGTGGAGGGAATCACTTTGCTAGAGAATGTCCAAGGATGCAAAGTCAGATGAAAGCAAATCAACCTCAGAGGGGACCTACACAAAGGATTCATGCAGCAGTAAGAAATCGACGTACTCGATCCTAGAATGTGCCCATAGAGACTACAGGTACTCTATTTGGAAAACTAGCCTCAATTCTAATAGATACTGGATCATCTGAATGTTTTATTTCACCTAAATTTGTAAGGAAAAATGTATTTAAAGTTAATCATATGGAATCATCATGGACAGTCCAGTATGGGGATAAGGCAGTTAAAGAGGTGACCCAGTGTCTATCCGATGCAGAAATACAATTTCCTAACTTTAATACAAAGGTAGACCTTTATGTGGCACCTTTAGGATTATATGATGTAATCATTGGAATGAGTTGGTTGACAAACCATCAAGCAAATGTAGACTGTTACAACAAATGGGTAGAATGTTTAGATGATATAGGAAAAAGGGTTGTGATTCAGGGGAAACATAGACCTATAAGTATGGAAATCATATCAGCTATGCAAATGAAAAGAGAAAAGAGAAAGGGGGCTCTAGTATACATGGTTACCATGGATGAAAAGGAAGAAGGCAATGCTCCAACGCTCCAAAATTCTCCTTACCTTCAAGATTTTAGTGATGTGTTTCCAGAAGAACTACCAGGGCTACCCCCAAAAAGAAAATTTGACTTCTCCATTGATATAGTTCCAGGAGCTGAACCAGTGTCTAAGGCACCCTATCGAATGAACACAGCCGAGCTGGTAGAACTCAAGATGCAATTGGAAGAATTGCTTGGGAAAGGTCTCATAAGACCAAGTGTATCCCCTTGGGGAGCACCGGTTTTGTTCGTTAAAAAGAAAGATGGAACCTTAAGACTATGTATTGACTATAGAATGCTTAACAAAGTCACCATAAAGAATAGGTACCCTTTACCACGCATAGAGGATCTCTTTGAACAAATGAAAGGAGCAACTGTGTTTTCTAAGATAGATCTTCGATCAGGGTACCACCAACTCAGGATAAAGGAAGAAGATATCCCGAAAACAGCCTTCAGAACAAGGTATGGGCATTATGAGTTTACAGTTGTACCTTTTGGTGTGACTAATGCTCCAGCTGCCTTTATGAACTTGATGAATAGTGTGTTCCATGATTACTTGGATAAATTTGTCTTGGTCTTCTTAGATGATATCTTGATTTATTCCAAAAATGAGGAGGAACACCTAGCACATCTTCAGTTAATTTTGCAAAGGTTGAGAGAACATAGGCTATATGGGAAGCTATCAAAATGTGCATTCTTTAAAAAGAAAATACATTACTTAGGTCACATCATTTCACAAGATGGTATTGCAGTTGATCCAGATAAGATAAAAGCCATAGAGGAATGGCCAATTCCAAAAAATGTGTTTGAGGTAAGAAGTTTTATGGGACTTGCAGGATATTACAGGAGATTCATAGAAGGATTCTCAAAAATTGCAAATCCAATCACTTCATTACAAGGAAAGGGTAAGAAATTCTTGTGGACTGAATAGTGTGATAAGGCATTTCAAAATTTAAAGGAAAAATTAACCACTGCACCTATCTTAAAGGTTCCAGAACCAAATGGACACTTCATAGTTGTGACAGATGCTTCCATTGAAGGTCTAGGTGGGGTACTCATTCAGGATGAAGGTGTGGTAGCATATGAATCAAGGAAATTGAAAAATCATGAAGTAAACTATGCACCTCACGATTTGGAACTTGCAGCAATTGTACATGCTCTTCAGAAATGGAGACATTTTCTCTTAGGAAAGCCATTTGAGTTAAAAATTGACCATCAAGGACTCAAGTACATCTTCATGCAACCTCACTTGAATGCTAGACAAAGAAGATGGTTAGAATTTCTAAGCGAATACGATTTTGAGATAGAATATATTAAGGGAAAAGAAAATAGGGTTGCAGATGCACTAAGCAGAAGGAGGCACTTGATGAATATGGTAATATTCAAAACCACTTTTAGAGAAAAAGTGCTAGATGGGAAAAAAGAAGATCCATGGTATAAGAAAGTTAGATCTACCTTAGAAAATGATCCAACTGATCCTAGTATAAAGGGGTATAATCTAGATGGTGACAAGATGCTTCGATACAACAATAGGATATATGTTCCAAACTGTAAAGAGTTAAGAGAGTTGGTTTTAAGTGAAGCCCACAATACCCCTTATTCAGGACACCCTGGGGCAAACAAACTCTATTCAGACCTTAAGAAACTATATTTTTGGCAAGGAATGAAGAATGACATAGTACTCTATGTAGCTAAATGTCTTGAATGTCAAAGGGTGAAGGCAGAGCATAGCCATCCTGCGGGATTATTATACCCCCATGATATACCGCATCATAAGTGGCAAGTCATTAGTATGGATTTTATACAAGGATTGCCTACGACGCCTTATAGGCATAACACGATAATGGTGGTAATTGAAAAACTTACCAAGGTTGCTCACTTCATAGCAGGAAATATAACAGATGATGCTCCAACTTTGGCTAAACGTTTTGTGAAGGAAATTTTTAGATTACATGGAATTCCAGAAAAGATCATATCTGATAGGGATGCTAGATTCACTTCAAGGTTTTGTACAACTCTTCAATCAGCTTTGGGGACATAATTAAATTTTAGTACAACATATCACCCTGAAACAGATGGCCAAACTGAAAGGACAAATCCAATTGTGGAAGACCTTCTATGTATGTACTGTATGGACCAACAATCTAAGTGGGAAGAATATCTTCCACTAGTAGAGTTTGCATACAATAACTCTTTTCAAGTCTCCCTAGGGATGGCTCCATTTGAAGCTCTATATGGAAGAGCTTGTCGCACACCCTTGAGTTGGGATAATCTTGAGGATAAAGTGGTAATTGGACCAGATATGTTGAAGGAAATGGAAAATCAAATCAGGTCAATTAGACAGAGGTTAAGGGAAGCAACAAACAGAAAAAAGAGTTATGCGGATAGGAAAAGAACACAAAGGGAATTCACAGTAGGTGAAAAAGTTTTCTTAAGGGTCAAGCCATATAAAAGCTCTATAAGTTTTGGTAAAAGGAAAAGTTGGCACCCCGTTATGTGGGACCCTTCAAAATCATAGATAAGATAAACCCGGTTGCCTACAAATTAGCCCTACCTCCCCAATTGAGTCATATCCATGATGTTTTCCATATATCTCTTCTTAAGAAGTATGTACCTAATGAGAAACATGTTTTGAATTGGAATGCATTACAGGTCCAAGAGCTCGGGAAAATAACAATAGAGCCATATCGAATCTTGGAGAGGTGCCAGTACCAATTGCACAATAGGATGGTTGATCAAAGCAAAGTACAGTGGGATCAATATGATGAAGACAATGCTACTTGGGAAGATATAATTGATTTGCAACAACATTTCCCATTCTTGTTTTAACCACTATCTAGATACAATTTTTGTTTTCCTTGTTTCAAAATACTTTTGGATACTATCTCTTTTCTATCGTGAAACTTATTGAACTAGTGCATCGGGACGATGCACAATTAAGGGGGGGAGGATGTCATGACCTCTTTTTTTTTATTCTAAATTATTATTACTATTTGAAAGTTCTAACCCATTCCTGCATATCAAAATTTAAACTAATATCATCAATTTAAAAATTAAATCAAATAACAACTAACTCGATAATCAATTGAGCAAGTAATGGTAGTAAATTAGACACTTTCACCCATGCCTCCCAAGTCATTTTCAATCAGATCAGCTCAGAAGTTTCTAAAGTCAAAAAATCCACCTACTCTGAGCTACTACGCATGAAGAAGAATTTAACATGTGCTAAGCCCAGCCGTCCAACGCCGAATTAAATCACCTCAGTCAATCCATGTTATTCACATGGGTTATACTCCAACCACCCCTAATAAATTTAAGAGCTACCCGCATTCTACAGTTTGCAAAAAATTTAATGCATTATAGCTATAAAATGAGTGGACAGGCTTATGTTTGGAACACTAAGAAAATTCTGCATTTTGTGAGAAACTCCAGAGGGGCATTCAATTGAAGGAAGAGGAGTGTCCTCCTACGCATATCATCCACCCTGTATCTCCTTCTGGAACTAGCACCACAGGTAGGTTTTCATATTGTCCTCTTTATCTTCATTCCAGTTTGAGCATATCATAAAATGGCAGTTGAATATAGAGTCTATAGCATAAAAGCGATCTACAACAGTCCCCATAGAATACAATTTAGAATGAATTTGTAAATACTTGGAGTCATATATAGTATGTGGAACCTTGGGATTTTTTTTGAAATTTATGTATTTATACTGTGAAAGCTTGTGATTATCCAAAAATTAGTCTTGAAACCATCAAACTCTGCAACAATATTTTAGTGCTGGAATTCTTTATTCCATTTTAGAATTATACACAACTAGTGGGTACTTGGAATCTTCAACCTCAGGAAAACTCAGTGCCTTCAATAGTCATGGCGCAGTCTATATAACCTCATACACTCTGCCTTCTCTGGATTAGCTATCTCCTGTTCAAAAATAGGCGCTTCAATTAGCAGGGAATGTGTACATGTTCAGTTTAATGATCTTATGTAGATATTAATCATTAATTTTACATATCAGGTCAAAATTTTAATTATTGTGAGTATTCTTTTATTTTTACAGCAGTAATGATTTCGCAGAAAGGAAATTCATAATATTGTCAAGTATAGAATCATAAGATAGATCTAATAAATGTTATAACTGAGAATTCAACATATTGAAATATTATAAAGTAACTTATATTTATACTATTTCACAACATTGGAAGGATGATTCTTAGAGATTAGAAAGTATAAATCTGTAATATCAATATCTTATTAATGATAATTAATATTTCATAAAGACTGTGGAGTAGCTAAATATTTAATGATTTAATTGTATAAAAAAAAATCCATTGAATTCATATATGTTCTAAATTCCAATATAGTTCTACTCTAATTCTTTTTTTTTGATAAAAAAAAGAGAAATCCAGTGAACATTGAAAGATCCATAAATTCCCTTTAAAACATATTATTGATTTGGATCATTATATATTTTGTAAGATATTTCATTAAATTTATATTAAATCACCTTTCCTAGTGAATAAATAAAATACTTCCATTCTTTATAGATTTTAATTTCATAAGCTCAATTGGATTGTAGATAGTTGTAATAAGTACTCCCAAGTCTTGAAAGGAGAGTAATGTAACACAAATCAAATATATACATGGTAATGAAACAAATTTTCTACCAGTAGTCCTGATTAAAACAATGATTACTTAGACATGCAATATGCAATCAAGAATCCTATTTGTGCATAAGTCCCTTAAAATTAATACATTCTAAAACTTAGGATAATTTAAAAGGATTTTATACAAATTTCCAATTCAACCTAGATTATGAGGCTTTCTCAAAAGTTGTCTTAATGAAAGGTTGTTAAGAGAAAAATTCATGTTATAATCTTAACAAAATGGATGTTCATGGTTCCAAAATTTAGATACACTAGCCACTAAATCTTGATAAGTTTTCCCCAAAAGCAATATATAAGCCCTTTCCTTGTATTTCCAAAAGCATTAGAATGCATGTATATAAGATCTCTCTCAAAGAGAGACCTCTTCCTATGTTTTTGGAGATAGATATTGAAGCTCTTGCATTCACACATAAAACGGTTGAAAGATAAGAAGAGAGGAACCACCAAGGGAAAAGAGGAACATCGCATGTAGCTAAACTTAGAAACTCATTTATTATGTTGCATGAAAATACTTTCTATAAATGGTTATTGTCTAGTTAGCTTATTTATCCAATGGTTAAGATAGAACGTTTCTTTACTAGCAATTAATTATTCTAAAGATGTATCTGATCAATGCTTGTCAATTTACTAAAATATCTTGAGCGAATGTTATGCTTTAAATATTGTTATAATAATAGTCCTTATAAATATTAGATTCTTATGGGCTTCTTTTCTTACGAAAGATAAATTATGTTGGAAAACCTAATCAAAGAAAGGAAAAACAAAACTAGCAGCGTTCGGTATTAACGGTGCCTCTGGCTCACGTTTACGGGTAATGCCGCCGCACTTGAGTTACTGCATCTCCAGCCTAACACAGCTGCAATAACGACGTCTGTGGCATCGTCCCTATAAATCGCCGGGGAGAAATAAGGAACATGGGTTGTGTAAAATCCAAAGGAAGGGAAATCCCCTTTGGATCGATAATTTAAAAAGATAAAACAAAAATGAATCAAATCCACTAGTGACAACCTAGAAAATTGTAACTTAGGAATTTTCAGTGGTGCAAATGTAATTCTAACTCAAAGATAAAATCATGTGGATAAATTATTAGGAAATCATTTAAACGGGTCAAGGGAGACGAACATCATTAGGGAGTAGGGTTAGATGAATGTTAATAGGTAAAAAATAAATGGTCAAGGCAATCGTTTATTATCCATGCTTCCCCTCGTGGGTAGCAACCAAAGAGGAACTGTCTAGGGGAAATAAAAACCCTAGAAAGGGTTGTGTACCTGCTTTATAACAGTTCACATAAACATAGCCTAGAAAACAAAACTACATATTTTATGCCTTGATCCCATTTGGAAGCAAGGTATGTAGGCAGTCTAGGAAGCGAAGGATGCTCCTAGTACTCAGGCATTCAGGAATGGGGTTTAGGGTTGGAGAGATCCCATAACTAGTTATAAGAGATAATCAACTAAAATACATGCAACTATACTCGGAAGAATCCCACATGGATTGCTTGATTCCCTGAGGCCCCTTAGGCCAAATTTCGAGGCAGGTTTCAAGTTTAGAATTACAATATACATACCCCTAAGGACGATGACCTCGGTGCACTTTTAGTAGAAAGTGTGGTCATCAGGGAAGCGACTCAGGATTTGGATGATCCCGATGAGTCCAAGACTCTGGCTAGAGCACGTACCTATCATATGATAA
The DNA here is from genome assembly GCA_007258455.2 of Sequoia sempervirens. Classification (NCBI taxonomy): domain Eukaryota; kingdom Viridiplantae; phylum Streptophyta; class Pinopsida; order Cupressales; family Cupressaceae; genus Sequoia; species Sequoia sempervirens. The sequence goes on from VDFB02296231.1 coordinate 94,743, forward strand.
ATGCCTACCTTGTTTAGGTGGATGCCTATTCCAATTATATGAATAGATGTATTCCTATTCCATATGAATAGATGAAGTGAATTCCTGTTCCATATGAACAGATGATATATCTGTCCCATATGGATAGAAGTTCCTGAGTATACTTGTGAATGAATACTTGAAAAAAAAATATATATAGTGGTATTTCGGTTAAAATTAATTGGGTCTTTACAACCATAGAAAAAAGAGGAGGCACATGAGCTTCCCCCAACAAATCCCTCTCAGAAACCCTCACAAAATCCATAAGAACAAAATCCAAAACAAGTTGTTGCACACCCACAAAAAAACCTCCAACAAGAATGGGACCAAGGGCACTAGCATGCCCACTAGATGACAAAGGAGGTGTTGTAGCAAAGTTGATAGGAGGCTGACCATGAGTAGAGGAAGCATGCACATCGCCATCGAGAGTAGTAGGAGCCATATCTTGGCACTTAGCTCATGTTATGCTATACAAGGTACAACTCTCCCATTTATAATCCATGACATGAGAATTAAGTGATGGAGGCCTCTTCATGTTGGGCCAATTAATACATAGGAGAGTCATACTTTCTAACCCAAATTTTTTTATTTAACATACACCTACTTAAGGGTCTATGTATGTCTCGGGCATGGGACATCTATGCCCCAAACTTTGTAGAAATGGTAAAGCCAACACAAAAATTCTGATCAAATCATTGCACAAAATATCAAAGGTATTAATAATATTGATTTGAATTTATTGGGTGATATTATATTGATATTCTATGACTATTTAAAGCCTTATTTTTTCCTATATAACCACATACAAGAATGTAACTTCCCATCTAACCTACTAACTAATTATTAATTATTTATTCTAAAACTATAATAAAAATTGGATATTAATGTAATAAATCCAATAGAATTGACATGGAAAATGGGTATTGATAAGCATCTTGTCATCCTAATTTATAAGAACCCTTCATGGATCTACTATTGATCAGCTATTGTGATATTCTCTAGATCTAAGGAGGTATAGTCCCAACTAAATTTCCACATATGTTAATTGAATTCTTATCCCTAGGTGTGCCAAACTAAAACTATTACATTGCAATTCCAGTTTAGGAAACCTATCACTAGATATACCATGTTGATCTAAATTTGAACATTAATTCATATTATGAAATTGAATTATTATTTAAGTGTAACCTTCTTGAAATCTAATAAATGAGTTGTCACCTTGTTTTAAAGTGTTCAAGATGCTTTAGAGCATCTACATTTTTTGAAATAGATATGAACCATGAACCAAAGCTTCATATTTGGATTGAATCATCTTGAGCTCTTGCTTCATCTCTTAAAAAACTTTGAGATCCTATTTTAAGTGACCTTTGAGTGCTCTCTAAATCTAGAAAGAGAAACATACATTTTTGAAAATGTACATCTATATTGCATCCAAATTTAAGATAATGGGTAAGAATTTTTCACATTTATCTATGTACAATTGAAAATAATTGTATGAATCAAGTTAGGTCAATTAGGTTAAAGTCTCTTGAAATTTGAACATTTGCAAACCTTCTCAATAAATGAAAACTTCCAATGCCTCTCAAAATTTGAATATAGGTCAAACCTCTTTGTAAGAGAATATTTTCCAACATTTGAAAATTTATGAACCTTTTAGGTACCTTAACATAGGTAAACTCCTCATGGAAACTAGACATCAAAATCCTTTATCAACTTAACATATGTGGAAATATCAAAATAAATATCTTTATTTTTACAAGGGTTTCCTTCTTACAACTAAATCATCATGAAATAGAGTGGGTAAAACTATAACATTTCCCATGGTCAACCTTGGCATATAAATGTATGAACTAACTTCTATCCAACAAAAGAAGAGCCTTATTAGTAAATCAACAACGCAATAAAAAATAATGTAGGAAGAAAAAATTACCTCCCATATTAGATAATCTTCCATCCAACATCTTCTAACAAAATTTCAATATTGTAATAGGAATGACCTAGTGTAACTAAGAAAATTATAGCTAAATTGAGATGATCCATATCAAAGATGGTGCCATTGGCTATTGCATGGATAACAATAGGTTCTTTATCTTTGAGTGGCAAGCAATATTCATTTTTTCATAAGCCAATGGTTGACTGCCAAACACTAAAAAAAATATGCTCCAAACCACATGGGTTTGAAAAGTCATGTGTTGCAAAAATTATTGGCAAAGACAAGTTGAATTTTAATGGAGGAAGCATCATAAGTCAATGCTTTGGAATCAGTTGAACCAAATGTGTATTTTTATAGAAACTATAATGAAGGACATGTTGAAAAGTAATACACAATTGGAGAAGAATGTACACCTAGTTGAACCTTGAGGAAGAATGTGTACATATAATTTGAGGCTAATAATCTATAAAAGGAGTTTGGAAACAAAATTATGATACATTGAAATTCAGAGAAGAGATAGAAGCAATAAGTGGGCAGGTGCAAAAAGTACCCAACTCTTTAAATTCTTTTTGAAAAGCCATAATGTGAGAGTGTTATGGATTGGTGTGATCGAGCTTATAATGCACTCGTGCTATAATAAAATCGTGCTATAACACACTCGAACTATAATGCACTCGGGCTATAACACACTCGTGCTATAATGCACTCATGTTATAACGCGAGTGTGTTATGTGTTGGTATTTAATGATTCAATCCATAACTCCCATGAAAAACCTACAGTGACAAACCTATCACCCTATGAAGAAATAAGAAAGATATGATTTCCCAACAACTTAGATTTGATGAAAACACCAATTTGCATTATGTGAACAATTTCCACATTGAATATGTTGTCGTGGAAATTTGATAATACAATTACAACGAATCAATCCTTATGAAAAGGATGAAAGCTAACCCTAGATTAGGGTTAGATTATAACATGACAAATGTCCTCATAGGAATGAATGAGACATGTTCTAATATTAGAGGCTCTAATCATGCAAAATAAAACTAATTAATTAAAGCAAATAATGGAAGAAAAGCACTCCCAAGTTTAGCTTAAGTGTAATAAATCATAAGTGACCCAATTAATTAATGATTAATTAATTAATTAGGTGATGACTTAATTACTCTAACACCCCCCCTTAAGATTAACTAGGGAGAAACTAAACTATGATAAAGAAATACTTGAATGGATGCATGAATGGGTCCCACCCTAACGGTTGATGAGGTACCCATGTACAGAAATGAATCTCTCATTACTAGAGAAAGGGGAAAAACCACATGGGAATAAAAATACCCTCCAAAAAAGAGAAAAGAAAAGAATGTAATACTAATAGAAGGATAAAAGGTGGATTACATGATACCCCCCAAAGACAACTTCTATCACATAAGTACATATGCAATGGTCTCCACAGGAGAGAGAAAATAGAAGGCTCACCCATAATGAAGAAAATCTTGTTGCAATGGTGGATGCCTTGTGTAGAATCCAAAAAGAGATCTTGAAGTGGCAAATAACATTCCTCCCCTTGGGAAGAAATGGATCCAAAGGACGATGTCACTAACTCATTTGACTACAAAATTCGACGAATTTTTTTGACAAAAGATCTATAATTTGATGTATTGTCAGGATTTGATGTGTAATTTTCAATTTTTTTAAATTTTATCCTTGATGTTCGTCAAAATTTTGACGAACCTAGGTTTCATCAAAAATTTGATGAACAGTCTAGTTGAAATTTCAATGAACATGCAAAATCAGAAAAAAATCAATTTGTGGTTGACATAAATAAAAGTGAGTTCGCCTATTTATTGCGACAATTTTTTGCTATACTTGCAAATTTTCTCTACTTGTAACAGCTTGTGGAGAGCTAAGGACAATTTTCTTGGGAAAAATCAGAAAAAATTCAAGAAGATATTGCCAAGTTGAGGGTAGTCATTGTCTTTTTCCATAATTCAATTGTGAAGTCAAGTTTGTACTTCTAGGTTTGAAAATCATATTTTAAAGAAACATCTCATTAGATTTCATTTTTAGACTTGTGCATTTTGAGAATTTGATTTCCAGATTTTGTTGTGCAAATTCAATATTATGATTTTAGGAGTCTAATAGTTGGAAATTATAGTAAAATTAGAATTTAATAAGTTTTGGAAACACCATTTTAAAGTGTTTTTTGGGGTCATTAACTTCAGGCTATCTTCTCTTTTGCAGGGGTGGTTGCATGCCAAATTTTTTTGGTGTAAAATATCAGAATTATTAGATTTTGTTACCTGTCTATGATTAAAAATTATTGGAGTGTGAGTTTGATATTTTTTGAAGATCTAAATATTCAAGCTTGGTAAAGAAAAATCATGTCAGATAATATTAGTCTAGAAAAAAATGAAGAGACAATTGCTAGAATGTGGGCTAGATTGAAAAGAAAGGGTGATGGGAAATGTTATTGTCCTTGCAATAATTTGAAGGGCTTAAATATGAGAAGACTTTTAATCACAACAGTTGAGAAACATTGTAGGAAGAATGGTCACGTTGAAGGGGGGCATGATTATCGTCCATTGGTAAGTTGTTCATTATGTGTTTATATTGATTGAATTTGTAAATGTTTATATCATTTTCACATTTTTTATATATATAAAAAATCACTTGATCATGGTCATGGTTTATTTTTGTCTATTATTATTATAAAGGTGGTGTGCCCTGGGTCACATGATATGGATTATCAGGGCTCGAAGAATGTGGTTTTGCAAGTGGAGGAACATGGAGCTATGAATATCGAAGATGAAGTTAATGATCCTATGGAAGAAGATGATCATGCACCTGAAAACACAGTTGAAGATGATGGTACAAATAAATTGATCCATAACACATTTAGTGGAATAGATGATCATGATGATCGAGATGACTTTGATGATGTTCATGATTTACATGTACTTGAGAAGGCATACGAGCCCCTTTATGAAGGCTCCCAAACAACTCTTCTCTCTGTTGTATTGTTGTTGGTGAACTTGAAGGTTATGAATGGTTTATCCAACATAGAAATCTCACAGATGTTAAGGTATGCCATAAATGTCATCTTTTTTCATCTATTTTAATTGTTGTTAGTTCATCACTAGTAAATAAATGATGAAATATGTACCATTAATATTCTTTATATTAACAAATTATTTTTTTGTTGTAGATTGATTGGTGAATTTTTGTTACCACCAACAAATATTTTACCTCTCTCATATCGAGATTTATTTGGCATTATGAAAGATATTGGAATGGAATATCAAGTAATAGATGCATGTCCCAATGATCATATTATATATCATAAACAACATGAATTTGTAACAGAATGCCCAAAATGTCATATTAGTATATATCGAATAGATCAACTAACAAAAAAGGTGCCTCGCAAGGTTCTTTGTTATATTCTCATTATTCCACGTATGCAACGATTATTTAGGTGCAAAAACTTAGCACAATTTATGGATTACCATGCACAAAATAGAAATAGAGATGACATTCTTCGAATTCGTGCAGATGGTTCTATATTTAGGGACATGGAGGAAAAATGGCCACACTTTAAAGAAGAACCTCATAATCTCAGGTTTTCATTGGTAGCGAACGGTGTCAATCCATTGGAGAGCCGAGATCTATTTACTTGGTGTGGCCTGTTTTTGTTATCAATAATAACATTCCTCCATGGATGCCAATAAAGAGGGAGCACATAATGTTGTTATTGATTGTTCTAGGTATTTGTTTACATCAATTTTATTTAACGTAGTAGCATCTCATTTGTCTTATTTATTGCATAATGACTTATATTTTTTTCATTTAATAGTCATGTACATTAATTTATATATATTGTAGTAAAATGGTTATAATAATTATGTAATGTTTATGTTCATTCAACTAGGTAAGTACCAAATTAAAGACATGAATGTATATATCAAGCCTTTTATTGATGAGTTACTAAAGTTATGGAATGATGTCACTATGTATGATGTCTCTAGACCAACAGGACAAAGACAATTTCAATTCCATGCAATGCCTGTATGGAAAATTCATGATGCCCCAGGGCTAACACATTTTTGTGGTATGTTATAATGTTTGACTGCACTTTAATGATATTTAATTTTATGAAGTAGATATCATGCATGTTTTTTAAATAATCTATTAATTATATATAATTATAAAATTGACATATTTAATCCAATTATATATGATCTTGTAGGTCTTCAAACAAAGGGAAAATTTGCATGTCCAATTTGTGGTCCAAAGATGAAATCTTGTCATTCAACAAGTTTAGGAAAACAGGTGTTTGATGAGTATAGGCACTTCCTACACATAAATCATAAGTATCGAACTACTGAAAAACATCTTTTCAATGGGAAAGAAGAGACTACATCAAAACCGTGAAGAATGACACCTCGCCTATGGAAGTTGGAATATAATAGAATTAATCGTCAATGTTATACATTGGATCAAATTGTTTATCTATTATATATGATATGTTTGGAATTTATAGTTTTATATTGTGTTGTGTTTACTCATGTTGTAATTGACAATGATTGTCGTTAATTTTTTTAACTTACATGCTTCATGAAGGTCATCAAGGAATTAATGGCCAGCTTCCACAGGAACTAAAAATTTATCCCAGAAAATTTAGTAGGTTTCCCTACTATGAGTAGCTACAAATTGTTCATTTTTTTGATACAATGCATATTGGAAAGAATATAACAGAAACGTTATGGAAAATATTGGATGGAAGGCATGACAGAGAAAAAATTGTCAAAATTTGTAGTGACATTCAACAAGCCAATCATGCAATGAAAAATGTCATTCAATTGAATAGTGATGAAGACCAAATTAATATAAGTGACCTTCCTTGGTTATTAACAGAGCAACAAAGCAATGCTATGAAAGAAGTCATATGAAAAATTCAATTTCCCACAAGATTTGTTGCGAACATAAATAATATCATAACAAAGAAAGGTGAATTTGGGTCAGGGATGAAAACACATGATTGGAATACCTTCATTAAGGTAATTATTCTAGTATATTATATACACTTGTATACTACATGTACTTTTTAGTGTATTATGTTTACTACTTTTGGAAAAATAATGAAAAGATTATTTTATAATTGTTGCAGTACATTCTCCCTCTATCTCTTCCAGACAACTTCAACAACAATGTCAAGCAAGTTATATATGATCTTGGAAAATACATGAGGTAAGTAGCAATATTTGTTTAATTCGTTGTATAGATCTTATAATTTCCATTTTTTTTGCTTATTATGTAATATATTGTATATTTTTGTTAAATCTTGTTAATATATTTGTGCCTTGAATCAATTGTAGATGGTTGTCATCTAAAGAAATCCATAAAGAAGATATAAATTATTGGAAGAGAAAAATTTCTTGTCTAATGTGTGAAATGCAAAAGTGTCTACCTTTGACATTTTTCAATGCACAAGAACACTACCTCATACACCAAGTTGAGAAGATTGAATTGTGTGGACTTGTACACACAAGGTCAATGTGGATGGTTGAGAGGTACTTAAATTTTTTGAAGGCTTTGGTTAGACAAAGAGCACATCTTGAGGGTTCTATAGTGGAAGGGTGTATGGTATACCAGACCATGGTGTACATTAGTGAATATCTTCCTAAGTTTTCAACAAAGATCCATGTAGATCACATTTGGGATCCCAACTCCATTAACAAATTCGAAGGGCAGTACTTGATGGGGAAAGGTAGATTGAGGAAAGTGAGAGGTAATTATAAGATGGTCATGGAGATTAATTAGAATAAATTTTACATATGGTTTTTTATGTATATTTTACTTATTTAATTATTAATCTTCAATATACATCAATTATAAATTAAGGTCGTATACTGTGGTAATTAACTAATTATATGTCATTTGTGAATTTCAATTTTTTTTAATACAGTTGGTCGAGAGTGGAATGCACTACATTTGTACATCACAAACAATCTTGATTGGATGATGGTATGGATTGAACGATGTCAAAAATATGGTCGCAAATTAACATGGGAAGGTGTGGCTTCATTGGTTAAAGAATCTCATCGTAATGGAGATTCCAATGTTACACAAAGGGAAATTGATTTAGCATATGGTTTAAGAGATAAACAAGTATGTATAAATATATTAATCAGCCATATTAATTAATTATTTTCAATTATATTGATGTATATATGATGCAAAGGATACAACAACAACACCAACAACATCATTTCATGAGGGTAAATCAAACCCAATCAAAATCAAGAGAAGATCAAATTCTTAATTCACTTTATTTTTCCTCAAAACTCATACAACTTCTTTTGATTCTTCAATTCTACAAGACTTCAAGGAAACAAGTTAGCACTCCAATTTCAACAAAACATATGTCATTATCAGTATTCTAATTGACTCATTCAAAGAAAAAACCATATTAGAAAACATTGACTCAATCAAGTAGATTCACATCATTCTCAACCACCATATCAACATATATACATTCTCTCAAACTTTCATAAGGAAACACATTATGCTCACTTGCTACACAACCAATTACCAATCTTTCAAATTCCTGTATACATCATATCCTCAAGGCAACAAAACACTTATTCTAAATCAGATTTCAAAATGTCAATAACCAAACTTCAATCATTGAAAACAGTCTAAACTTCTCAAATAATAGGTCAATTCATTTTCCTTACAAGGAAAATAACAAAGACCAATCCTTCTTGCTATCAACTAGTTAATTAGTCCTTCAAGACACAAGATTCATCATATTTTGAGAGAAATCAATTCAATACATCAGTGTATAAATATTAGATCTTCCTGCTCTGTAAAGATACCAAGACACACAATAGAATCATCATTGTCAAAATAATATGCACTGCCTTTACAACCTTATTCAAGCATAAATTCTACTGTAACTCCATACAAATGGCAAGGTTCAAGTATTTAAGGTCACTCACTTTGTTGTACACACATATTTCCGCTATCCATGAAATCTAAATATTAATTAGCAATAGACCTCCATACCCTAGATCAGGTGAACCACTCACACTAGGTTCAAAATGAAGATCCAAAGGCACATTTAGAGACCTCTTAATGCCCATATCATCATATCAAAAACTTAGAATGATTTATAATGGAGAAACTAGTAGATTTCAAACTATACACCTAAGAAAGGCTACTAGAATAGGGCTATTTTTCCAACTCCAAATTGTTAGACAACCTCAAATAGTCAAAGTAAAGGTCACAAAACAACATATTTACCCACTTTCAAAGATTGAAAGACCAATTTAGAAAGTGTATTAACAAACCCTTAATTTTAGGCTGGAAACACCCAAAACAGTGAGGGTTTTGTGATTATCCCTCTTAATAACTTCCTTTTTTTAACTTCTCATTAGTTCAAACTGCCTCTTATCTCCTAATATGCTGATTTATGCCTTTTTGTTTACATAATATTGTATTATTTGCATTTTTTGCATTTTCACCTCCTAGTGACTTCTTTTATGATTTGATTACATTCAAATTATCCTTTTCATGGCCTTGACACATAAATTTAGACTTGAACATGTAAATTTAACATATTAGCCCTTTGAAGGAATTTACAAGATCTAGGTGCTCCTGCACCAATATATATGTTGAGAATTTTTTTTTTGCATACATTCAACCAAGAATAAATATGTTTATCAACTGACGATATTGCAATAATTTTTACATGTTTGACATATTGCAGCTGAAACACCACAAGGATATGTGGTGCAATGGTTGTAAATTTTGAATCAAAAATTTGGATGACACAAAGAAAACTTGTGATTCTTGTATAACTACAGTCTTTCAGGTGACTAATGTTTCATCTAGAAGCGACATACATCCAAAAGTCTCAGAAAATTGATACTATGGGATTTTGGATGATATACTTGAGTGTGACTTTAAGTCCTTCAAATTAGTTTTGTTCATCATCCAATGGTATAGGCTACGATTGAATGAAAATGATCCCAAGAGAACTGTTATTGAAAATGATAATGGATTTACCATGGTTAATATAGGTCAATCAAACGAGTTGTAAATGAGCCCTATGTTCTTCCAAGCCAATGTGAGAAGGTATTTTACTCAAAGGTTCCAAGTAAACCAGGTTGGTCATTTGTTGTTAGACATGATCCAAGAGGAAGGCCAGTAAAGTATAATGTGGTGGAAGAAGAAGATACCGAAGAACTAGAAGATGATGTAGATGGTGATCAGGATCAATAGTTGATGATGTGCCCGACGAAGATGTTGAAGAGGAGGAACTAGATCATGATGATGTAGGAGTTAATGTTATCTGTGTGCATGATGACATTATCAAAACTGATATCAATGACAATGATGATGATATGACCAATATGGATCGTATGATATAGACAAAGAGTTGGATGAAGAAGAAGATCAATGACATTGAAATGTATGAGTTATGTGATTATATTATCTATTTGATATTAATTTCTTGATATAATTATATTTGACTTATGTGGTTACATAATTAATTCATGATGTTTTTAATTTTTATGCCATTACATAATTAATTTAATGATGTACTTTTTAATGTTTCAAAGGTCAAGAAATTAAAACATTTCAATTGATGTTAACAACCATGAAATTAGTGTGTTTTATGTTTCATGTGATCATAAAAGATTAAAAATTCAGTTGTAGAGGTGGTTGTTCAGTGGTTGAGGTGTAAAGGTCTTTAAAAGGCATAAAGTGATCATTGTAACGGTTGTTGATAGTTGAGGATTAAAAAATAAATGCTCTTGACATTCAAAAATATGTGTTTTTCTTCAAAATTTCTGTATTTTTCCTGTTTTGCAGCACTGTACAGTCACATACAGCCATATTTTGATGTGAAATCAATTCCATGTCATGAAGATATGTGTTATATTTTATTTGAATCTGATTTGAGGGCTTAAGGCGTTGATTTGAGTAAGAAAGCTTCATTTCTTTGCATATAGCCCGGTTACCCCATTTTTGAGGGTTTTGTAGTCCAAACATGATATAAAGGGGATCTTCCATAAATTCTCTTGTGTTCCTTCCCTATAACACGGTTCTTTGAATATGCTCCTCATAGCTTATTCAACCAAATCATTAAGTTGGCTTGCCTTTTTCTGATTACTGCAGTGAGTGTATCATATTTACCTTATGAATATGTAGTTGACTCCTCCCAATGATCTTTTACCTGTGAGCTTTCACCATGTGTTATTAATTTAGGAGGTCCCATTGTGACTCCTAGCATGTCCTTCAAACAATAATTTTCTTGCATGATCTTTTCATTACTCATTTTGTACATTTCCTTTTATTTGATCAACATTTGTATTTGGGCTTTATTTAGTTTTGCCACATTAATCCCAATGTCTGTAGTTGCCACAAGATCTACCTCTCCAACCTTCAGATTCATGACATGTCCAAATGCTTCCTTAGTATCAATCACCATTGACTTTCTATGAGGTGGATACAAGTCCCATATCATGAGTGATCCTTCATCCGGGTTATATTTGGATCCAACATATATTCCTATCACCCCCTTTGGACTAAGCTTGTGTGTGGCACTATTATCCTTTAAGAAGCTATCAAAGACCAATGCAAAATTCAAATCCAGCCCTAGAAAGATCATAACTCAAGCATCCTCTAACATTTTCCTTCCTTTCTCAAGGGTCATATTAGCCATTTCTCTATACACAGTTAATTTCAAATTATTTAGTAGCTTCTCCTCATTTCTTGGTGTAATATTATCAACTGTCTCCCTTATCTCCTTGCCCTTTCTCTTATACAAGAAAGATCTGAATCTGAAGAATTTAAAAATTCATTGTCTGCTACAAATGACCTATGTTCCATCTATCTAGTGTTTGTATCTTGGCTCTCTTCAACACTTGGTTCTCTAGGAGGGCATTTGTAATCTTGAGTTTTTAATTTGGAAATCCTACTGGGTAGGTCTCGTGGCATATCTTCTCCAGATTCCTCATCTCTAGAAAAAGGGAACCCTGTATCCGAAAACCATTGGTTGTATTCCTTCACCACTCTCTCTGCTTCCTCTGCCTCCAAATTTCTAATCATGTCATCAAATTGATAAGGCACATGATCATATCCTCCAAAGTTTATCCTTTGTTTGGTAGAATTGATATATCCCTTTGGATCAAAACCTTTTCTTGGTGGACCCTTATTCATATTATACTGCATTAATTTGTTAAGGATCAAATCATATCCTTCCTTTGCAAGCACAGTAAAATCACCAAAGCACAAAGTACTAGGCATAAATGCCGATTTCCCAAATGAACCAAAATTCATGAAACTAGAAAAATCCATTTTTCTTACAATTTCCAAATATGCAATCCTTTCTGGGACTTTTTTAGGAAAAATGAATGGATAATCATCAAAACCAAACACCCTTACAATAGTAGCATCTTCCAAGCAATAACAGTCTCCCCAATTGTGATTAATTGGTCCACAATGAGTGCGCACAAGGATGACTATAGAATTAATATACTAGCATTACAAAATATTCTTCAAAATACAAGAAACTTGAATTACCAAACCTATTGTCCAAAATGGTAGTCCACAATTGAATGGGTAAAATTTTTCCCTCTTTATCAAACTGTGAAACATTCAACTTTTCTGGCCAAATCCCTAACTCTTTTTTGAAGTACAATACTAGATGCATTAAAAGAGAATAATGCCTAAGGTGCAGAACAAGGGATTTATTCTTGATTTCCATCAATGCTAAGTTGAGTTCCTTGGAGACAAATGAAGCATAGTTGAAAAACCTAGAATTATGACATTGAATGTTAGTTGCAATTACCATGGGAACAATGGACATATACTCAAGAATTTCCATACCCAACACTTGTCCTACTGAGAAATAGCCATATCTCATATAGGGCTTGAATAAGTCCACATGGAATGGAGGCCAATCACCATCGTCAAGTGGGAAATTTTTACCATCTTGTTTAATTCTATGTAAGGGAAACCTCCAACCCTTGTAAGTGGTTTCCATTCTCCAAAACTCCTTTTCCAACTCTTCATTCACAATTTTATTTTTACACCACCCTTCCAACTTAAAACCCTCACTTATTGAAGCCTTTGATATGTATATGAAGGGTTACTAGATGGTCCACATATGGCCTTACTTAAGTTTTGTGTCATAGTGGGTGGCCAACAATTTTACCAGCTCTATATTGACAAACACATTAGGGCAAATCATCTTTCCCAAATTTAGATGCCATGGATTACAAACTGGCTCAAAACGATCTCTTCGGTGAAAGTGGAATCTAAACAATCCAAAGCCTCTTATTGGGGTTCAAATTTCTCCTATGTTCTTGCATTTGTCATCCAATTTTTCCACTTTCACCCTTAGTTGCATGGAGCACCTACCTCTGGACCTAGAGCTAGGAGATTGGTCAATTAAATCTTGATTCAGCTTTCGTTCAACACCCTCCCACTCAATTCGAGACTCAAATTTCTATTTCTTACTCTTAGGGTGACTACTCTCACTTTGTTTTCTACCTTTCAACTTCCCTGAGCTGGTGGCTTCCATATTACTCACTTAAAATTGTAGAAATGAAAAAGTTAAAATGCAGAGGACTTACTGGTTTTGATTGAGGTCTTTCAACTGAAACAATTCTCTGGCCCTTTATTTGTCTCCTCATTTCCTTCGCTACCAATTCGAAACAATTTTCATTTTGCAACGATTTCCTTTCAATTTATGAAATTACCTATGCTCCATGGCACCATTAATGTTTTAACTCTAGGCACGCATGTAACATATTTTTGAATTCCTTACTATCACATCAAATGAACTAGTCAGCAAGACACCTTCAAACTTTGGGTGATCTATACATTAGGCCCCAACCAATGTTCACATAATACTCTGCTGATTGGGTTAACACTCTACACTTTTGACCAATGTTAACATTTGTCCCGTATACATTGCCAAGAGTCACCCCGACAATCATTTTAGTTCATTTGTTTCTTCATCGGCTTGACTTTTAGTATCGTTAACACATTCTGTGGTTCCTCTGATGTTATAATTCTTGCCGATAACACATCAAATGAACTAGTCAGCAAGACACCTTCAAACTTTGTGTGATGTATACATTAGGCCCCAACCAACGTTCACTGAATACTCTGTTCATTGGGGTAACACTACACATCTAACCGATGTTAACATTTGTCCCATATACATCACCAAGAGTCACCCTAACAATCATTTTGGTTCATTTGTTTCTTCATCGACCTGACTTTTAGTATTGCTAACACATTCAGTGGTTCCTCCAATGTTATAATTCTTTCCTATAACTTTTCTTTTGGTCTTGAATATGTCGCCAGGACTCTTGTTGATATCCTCCTATTGATGTAACTTAGTGGGTTGGGTGAACATTCAGGATTTACACCGATGGTACATGTCTTGTTGATATATTCCCAGCGCTCCTGTTAGTGAAAAAAATTATAGTCTTGCTGATGAAATTTCATTGGTGATACTTAAACATTTGGGCCAGCATATATTTTTCATGCTGAGATGACTTGTCTTGCCGATAGATTCTCTTCATCAATGAGACCACACGCCAATCTCCTTGATATGTCTTCTTTAGTAATCCTGATCGCTACAACAATTTTGATGTCTCATCGATGTGATAAAAAGTACTTGTAACCCGTAATAGGTTGGGAAGACCCATACCTTCTCATGTCGATGTGATTTGTTTGCCACAATATCTTTGATCAGAAGGATTTTCAGGAGTAGAACAAGGTGACTATGAGTAATTATATTCTGTAGGGATAATTACATCCTTTTATGACTCAAAATGTAGTTATTATTGAGAAATTTACATGAGTAAATCATTATAAAATTTTGAAAATTTTTATAGTTCCAACAGACCCTTCTTCATGTAGTATTTAACAATTTTTTGAGAACAATATCATATCCATCCCTTGCTAATGCAGTGAAATCACCAAAGAAAGGAAGAGAGGTGGAGATAAAGAGTCGATGGATAGGGGGGATAGGGAGGGAGAGATGGTGAGAGATAGAGAGGGGGAGGGAGACAAAGGGATATAGATAGGTAGAGGAGGAGAGATAGAGAAGAGGGGGAGAGATAGAGAATAGGGTGATATAGAGAGATAGAGGGGGATGGTGAAAGAGAGAGAGATCATGATAGAGGTAGAGAAATATATGGATAGAAATAGATAGAGAGAGGAAGGGGAGATAAAAATAGAAATAGAGATAGAGATATAGAGTAGGAGAGATGGAGGGAGAGATGGAGTGAATGAGAGAGAAAGGGGGGAGAGGGAGAGATAGCTCAATAGATAGAGGGGGGAAGAGGGAGTGACATAGATAGTGGGAGATATAGAGAGATAGAAATAAAGATATATGGGAAGAGAAAGAGAGATGGATATATATGGGAAGAGAAAGGAAGAGAGGTGGATATAGAGAGTCAATGGATAGGGGGGATAGGGAGGGACTAGATATGGTGAGAGATAGAGAGGGGGAGGGAGAGAAAGGGATATAGATAGGTACAAGAGGAGAGATAGAGAAGAGGGGGAGAGACAAAGAAGAGGGTTTAGGTTTTAGGATTTAAGGTTTAGGGAGATAGAGAGCAATAGCGAGAGATATATCAATTACCCTCCTTGTATCTCTATATATTCATCCTTATCTGTTTATCTCTACCTCTCTCTATCTCTTTGTCTCCCTTTCTATTTGTATGTTTCTCATTATCTCCCTCTCTCTCTCTATATTTTCTTCCCTATATTTATCTTTGTCTCCTTAAGTGTGCAATGGGTACATTGAAGAGGTCTTAAAGGAGAATTATCATATCTTTAATGAAATGGCATGCTACCTTGAGCATAAGTCCCCAGGGACACATGCCATCCTTGGATTGTTGACATGAAGCAACCAATCAAAATTTAGTTTCTTTTTCCCTCTCCCTCTTTTCCTTTGTATCTCTTATATTTCTCTCTCATTCTCTATCTTTTTAGTTTTATATCTCTTTCTATTAGCTAATAGGCTACATATATTGTGATATTTGAGCTTGAAACAAATCTCATGCCTGGAAACCACTATTGTGTCATTGGAAAACAAGTTTCAATTTCCATTTAATGGTAAACTAGCTGTAGTGTAATGGTAAAATCCTCTAAAATATCAGGTAAAATCCTATATATACTATTATATAATAATAAATATAATTATATTATATATAATTTAATCTAATATTACTATTATATTAAATATATATTATATTAATTATATTTTGCATTGGGAGAACACCAAGGAAAATATAGAATATATACTTTCATGAAGAAAGAACATGAATGTCTATTATTAATCTACAAGAATGAGCAACAAAATATATATATAATATAGCTAATATATATTTAACTAATAAATACTTAACTATATAAATTGTAGAATATTAAATCCTAGCTAAATGGCACCATAATTTTTAATTTAATTAACATACTCTAAAACCTAATGAAACCAAGTTGTAGCTCGTCAAATTGGAGAAGTGAAAGGTCAATACTAGTGTCGAGGAAGAGTTTAGAGGAGTGAAAACAAGGTCAATACCAACACTGAGGAAGAGTTTTGAGTTAAAACAAGGTCAATACCAATTCTGACGAAGAGCAGAGGAGTGAAAACAAGGTCAATACCAGCGTTGAGGAAGAGTTTGGAGGAGTGAAAACAAGGTCAATACCAGCACCGAGGATAAGGTTGAGGGCACTCAGGGAAAATCGATGACCAAGGGACAATGAGTACTGTATGTTTGGCACCCTCATTCTCTTTAACCTGCAATTTTCATGCCTAGTTTTCAAAGATCTTCTCATACATTGGCACCCCCAAAGGTCTAGGATTTCATCACACATAGCCTTCATTGCATGATTCTAAAGCAATTGTAGACTTATTCCAAGTATATGATAGGCTAAGCTAGATCTAATGAATGGAAATAGAGGCATAAAATTATTCTTTAATACCTCCACCACAAACATATGCAAGGAAAGGTCTCCTCCCTTCTTGGTAGTGATAACCTCCTCGACACACAACCCTTAAAAATTATGAATAGAGGAATATAATCTTTGAGGAACTCAAAATTGATTCTCTCCTACCTAATTCAATTAGTCATTTTATCCTTACAAACATTTATAGTGATTATTAGAGGCACATAGACCAATTCTTCATAATAGAAGAATTTGATCATACTTTTCCAATGATGGCATTATGAGAAAACTTTAGGTTAAATGAATAATTCCTATCTAAGTTATTTAAATCATGTCCAACTTTATAAGAGAATACCACTGCTATGTGTACTTGGATACCATGGAGAAAGGCTCTTTGGGCTCTTTCATCAATCAAGGTATTGCTAAATTTTAACACCTAAAAGTGAGAATGAAGAATCTTTCCTAGGATGGTGGCCATCCCATTATAGCTCTTAGAGTTGTTAGAGATATTTTTTTTTCGAAGTAGAGATTGGACTATCAAATAGTGTCACCATGACTCTACCAATATATCCATCAAATTGACAAACCCTGACTTAACAACCACAAATTCACAAAAAAATTTCCCTTGTCAGCCCTAGGGCATCAATTCAATGCCAAGTTTCTTGCTTTAATAGATCCCTAAATCCAATGAACCTCTATCATACCATGTTGCACACCAATCCACCGAGTTACAGTTCCAAGATAGTGGGTGGATTGGTGGATGTCATTTCTATTTAGCCCTCAAACCCTTACATAGGAAAAATAGGGAAATCCATGTATTTGATTATTTTCTCCCACAAAACAGTGATCTCAAAGCATATCAAGCTTGTATGAACACATATATTTATCTACACCAATGATCTTAGAGCATTTCAAGCTTGTACAAATCCATACAACACAAAAGAACTTCAGAAAAATAGTAAAAACAAAAAAAAATTCTTCAAGAACGTGGTATTTGATATGAAATTTTGGTATCAACAATTGCAATGGGATGGGAATACAATATGATAGAAGTGGGATAAGAAATGCATCGTTTGAGGCATCAAATCAATGTGCAAAGATGAAAGAAAGTGCTAACCCCTTAAACTGAAAAAATTTCTTTTAACTTTAAGTTTGTTGGGTAGCCAATTCTTTTAAGTTATCAAATCCTACCGTCATACATAATGAAAATGTTGTTGTTTCAAATGACTATGAGCACTAACTTTCACTATTTGAAGATGTTGAAACCTTGTCATAGAGAACTAGAACATTGATGCAACCACTCATCCTACCTTAAAACATACCAAAAGTCTCCTAGAAATTAGACATAGGAAGATTTAAGATGACTTAAATAATTTTTATTGGCAAAGCATAAACTTATGATGACTTAACTAGGCCTAGTACACACTCCCTCCCTGTTAACCACTTAGACATATGGAAATTAAATGTAAATTTGCTACTATTTTTAGTCATGTAGGTGTCCAATAAACCACTTGGTGGTATTTCCCTTCAAGATTATTTACTTGAATGAAGAGCAAAAGTCCTTTGATTACAATTACATAATACATTTGAGGCCTTGGTTGTGTAACAGGTGCACCATAGTCACATTTAACACTTGTTACAAAGTTTGGGAGTTAAAATGTAAAGTAGATTTGATGTGTAATGGACACATTTGGATGGTAGTAACAATAACATGCAATCTATCAAGACTTGATTACCTTATAACCTGTCAAATTCTAGCGATGAAATGATAGATTTATCATAATGTCACCTTGGGATCACATCATCATGAAATAAATTCATCCAACATCCTTATGAGTGCAGGTACCACCAAATAGGTATTTTTCAGATCTGTCTTCCTCACTACTCTATGATACAAATATATATTTAGGAGATCGTGATAGAGGTAGAGAAATATATGGATAGAAATAGATAGAGAGAGGACTGAGAGGGATAGAAAGATGTCTTCGTATTGCTGCAATATCTTGTCAAACCTTTCTTGCTGCAATGGGGTTGGCATATTTGTGAGCACTATTATTGTGTGTACTTGCTTGTGTAGGTGCATTTGTGGACTATCAGAAGCACAAATTTTTGTGTGTGGGAAATGATCTTGCAACATTGTTTAGTAGAGACCAAACCTAGTTTGGTTTGTGATGTTAACTCAAGGAGGTTAAGTTTCCACTTGTCATTATGTATTGTCCATTTTTGTGCCTTAAAATAGTAAATTCCATCATGATCATGCACTCATGGTTGTCCAATATAAACAAATTATATCTTTTTATGTATAATTTTAGTTATCTCCTCTCGATTTTAAATAAGTAATATTATTTTTCAATAATATTTTAACCAATAGATGTGTCTGGCATAATTCACATACTTCTATTTCAGCCTTGAAAGAGCTCATTGATGGAGAGCAAAGGCCACAAAAGACTCACTGATAGGTAGCAAGTATATGATTTTGACCTTCTGGAGGAGTATCTATCTCTTCTATTTGTATTTCTAGTTATATCACTTTTTTGCTTAGGCACATTATATTATAAAGCTCTGGTGATTCTTTTATTCCCTTACACTACATTTTATTATTATTTTGGTTTCAGGAAGATCAAGATGCATTGATCAAGTGTATCACAGAAGATGCTGGGTTTAGTAATGGAAGACCTATAGATGCATGCATCATCTATAAGTAACTTCTCCAATGGAGTTCATTTGAAGTTGAAAGAGCAAGTGTTTTTGATCGTATCATTCAAACGATTGGTTCAACAATTGAGGTATCATTGATTCTGTATTTCCCCAGTTCTGAGTAGTTTATGTGAATTGGACCTACAAAATATAATTATTTACTCAAAATTTTATAATGATTTACTAATGTAAATTTCTCAATAATAACTACATTTTGAGTTAGAAAAGGATGTAATTGGCCCCATAGAATATAATTACCCACAGTCACCTCATTCTACTCTTGAAAATCCTTCTAATCAAAGATATTATGGCAAACAAATCACATCAGCATGAGCTGGTATGGGTCTTCCCAACCTATTATGGGTTACAAGCACTTTTTAGCACATTGATGAGACATCAAAATTGTTGTAGCGATTAGGATTACTAAAGAAGACATATCAAGGAGATTGGCTTATGGTCTCATTGATGATGAGAATCTATCTGCAAGACAAGTCATCTCGACATGAAAAATATATCCTGGCCCGAACATTTAAGTCTCACCGATGAAGTTTTATTGGTGAGACCATCATTTCTTTCACTGATAGGAGCATTGGGAATATATTGAAGAGACATAGCAGGTCGAGTAAACATTTAAAACTTACCCCGATGATATAAGTCTCACCAATAGACTTTCATGTGCTCTATCAATGAGACCAAAAGTCAGTCCTCTTGAGAAATCTTTTTTAAAAAAAAAACTGCAATGTTTCGTCAAAATTTTGACGAACCAGTTCGACGAAAAAAAAAGTGTGACACGGTTGCTATAGCTCCAACACAATTTTGATCTGATTCCAATGGAGAGATTGTCGAACAAATGATGAATGCTTGTGAAAATATTGGGGAGATTGGCTTATGGTCTCATTGATGAAGATAATCTATCAGCAAGACAAGTCATCTCAGGATGAAAAATATATGTTGGCTTGAATGTTTAAGTCTCACTGATGAAGTTTCATCAGCGAGACCATCATTTCTTTCACCGACAGGAGCACTGGGAAAATATCAGTGAGACATAGTAGGTTGGGTAAACATTCTGAACTTACCTCGATGGTATAAGTCTCACTGATAGACTTCCTCGTGCTCTATTGATGAGACCATAAGTCAGTCCTGCCAATGGGGAGATCATTGAACAAATGAGGAATCTTTGTTGGAATTTCCATGAAACTTTGTCGTAATTGCAACAAACTTCTCATGCTATTCTGATGATTTGGCAGAGGCATGCCACGTGTGTTATGGCTATTGTTTGTCGCTAGACCAATGAAATTTTCATCGATATTCTGATGAACACTAGGTCCCTTTTCTGTGGCGGCAACCAACGAAGTTCAGTCGTGATTTAAACATTTTTACAGCTCATCAGGAAACTGATGAAAATTCAGTGACAATAAAATTTCAAGTGATTCATCAGAATTCCGACAATAGTTTGTCGATAGTTCAACAAAATTTCATTAGAAAGTGCAATCAAATACATTAGTGTGTTGAAGAAACCCTGTGAAGAGTGATTGAACCAATATGTCTCAAGATGTGTGCCTCTAAAAACTGCTCATGTATCCACATGTCAGAAAGCGATGATGGCGATCCAAGATTATGTAAAGACTGATGTAGAATAGGCTTCAAAGGTGATGAAGATGGTGGGCCAATAATAGTGATGTGGCTATTAAGAAAGAGGAGATGAATTTCCTCAAAGTAATCCTCCATATCTACAATATATGACTCTACAAACAAGGATGATATGTCTGCGAGATATGAATTCCAAGTAGCTATGTCTAGAAGATGAATGATGTCCTGTTGCACTGAATCAATAAGGGCCAAGGATGTTGTGTTGCCAGTATGATTAGGAACAAAAGGTGATGATGATGTAGCCTCAATTTGAAGAGTGGGAACATGAATGCAAGTCTTTGAACAATCGAAACATGCAAGACCTGTGATATTCTCAAGCTCCAATCTGTAATAGGATCCTCTGGGTATGGAGAGATATGAGGGTTTTCATAGATGTCCAAAAGTTGTGTCCAAAGTATGTGGGTAAATTCAATGTCTGATACGACATACATAGTGTTAAGATCAACACTAGAACATATAACCTCTACAATATGATCTACGATGTTGCCCCATGTTGAAAAATTCCCTAGTGTGTCTGGTGTAGGTATGAGTCCATTTAGATAAGGAAAATAATCAAGCCACCTGAGATGTGTCAGGATGCCATTTCCCCATCACTCATAGTTGTTCTTTTCCAAGTTGATCATAGAAGGATGAACAATAAAACCCATGATACTCACTCAAAAGAAAAAATTAGAAACTAAAACCCTCAGTATTGATAAAGTAGATCAAATAATGTCATCTCGCACAAATAGATCCTTTCCAGGTGCTAACAAATCCAAGTAATTAAGAAAAGTGTGAAAAAACAAAATATTGAATAAAATGTACTTGGGGAAGATTCTAGAAAAAGTGCATGAATAGATCTGAAGAGATTTGAAACACCTTTCCAATGCTGCTTGAATCGTGAAAATCGAAGATATAGGAGAAAAGTTACGAGCTCAGAAGTGAAAAATGAAGATCTGACTTTGACTGAGAATAATAGGAACCACTAGAAAAATCTGATAATGAGACTTGCACCACTGGAAATTTTTTGGGACCACCTTTTCGACGATATATCGTTTGCTCGATTTTGACACCGTATGCCTAAGTTACACCAAAAAGAAAAAAATTGCTCCTTGAAGGAAAACTAGGGTTAGGAGGGGGGCAAAGAGGGTTATCCATACAATGATGTTAGCATGATGTCATGCTGACATCAACAAGATATAGGCTTAAATTTGGCAGCCATCATTGAGAAAAAAAATTGCCCCTGCTGGCAAAATTTGAGTCACTCGAAAACTCATTTGTGTTGGAAAAACTTCATGATGGCCGGTATATACGAAATATTCATTGTATTCCCACTATTGCCGGTGATTGTACCTTCTGCCACTTTTTTTGTGAAGATTCGCCACTGATTTGTAAGGTTGATGACCTTGTTTGTTGAGTTGCTAGTTTTGAAGCAACAGGCCCCACGCAGGTACGGGGTGACAGTGCCTACGTACCTCTTGTGCAGGGCAATAAGTGCTACCCTTTGATTTTTCAAAAACTTTTTTTTGATTTTGTAATTTTTTGATTTTTGATTTTCAAAAAATTTAATGTATTTATTTTTTGATTAATGGATAAAAAATAATTTAAAAATTTTAATTTTTTTTATCAATGGTATTTTTTTTGAAAAAATAGAATAACCCTGTACCTATTGTGCACACAAATCGAGGAACCCATATCTGTATGGATCTACGTGCCTCTAATTTTTTTTTAATTTTCTTGCAACTGCTCATATTTGAGCAACATGACAAGCTATCTTAAGGTTTTCGACTACTCTAGATGTGATGGCAGTATCCATTTTGGCTGAAAGTAACCTGATTTTTTGCCCACCTCCAGATTTGGTAAAAAACTGTTGTATCTTCAAACCCTCACAAATCTAACAAACAAAGGCCTTTTTCAACAAAACAAAAGGAAAACCTGACTATTCTGACAGCTTTGGATTTAATGGAATGCTCAAAATTTGACCAAGAATCATGGATATTAATGCATGAGTTGATTTATTCAAAAAAGTGGACAAGGCGACTGCAAATCTGGTGCTTTGATACCATGTTGGTATTGACTGATTAAATCCACAGCTCCCATGAAACACCTACAATGATAAACCTATCACACTATGAAGAAATAAGCAAGATATGATTTCCTAACAACTCAGATTTGATGAAAATACCAATTTGCATGTTATGTGAACAATTGTTGCATTAAATATGCTGCCATGGAAAATTGATAATACAATTACAATGAATCAATCCTTATGAAAAGGATGAAAGCTAACCCTATATTAAGGTTAAATTAGAACATGACAAGTGTCCTCATAGGAATGAATGAGACAACTTGTTCTAATATTAGAAGCTCTAATCATGAAAAAATCAACTAATTAATTAAAGCAAATAATGAAATAAAATCACTCCTAAGTTTAGCTTAAGTGTAATAAAACATAAAGTGACCCAATTAATTAATGATTAATTAATTAATTAGGTGATGACTTTATTACTCTAACATTACGAGTTGTTATAAGAAAAAAAAGAAAATTGAATTCATTTTATGCTATCACATTTCCTCCATCTACAGTATGCAAACCCTTCCAAGGCATGCTCGCATTGTGAAGATCCCAAATTCATCAATTTCTTCACCGAATCTTTGCTATTTCTTCACCAGAATACCACCACATCGATAGGGAGCTCAAAGGAGTAAGCTTCTTGTTTTTGTGAATTTGTTGTTAAATATGTAGATTTAATATGTTTTTGATGTTAATTTCTTTAATTTTCAAGAGTTGATAATCCACTTGATTCTCCTCCTCAAAATCCTTCTCCTCATGAGCAACTACACCAACAAAATCCTAATGAACAACCACAACAACAAAATCCTCCAACATTTCCTCAACATCCTTTTGGAACTCAACAAAATTTAATGGGGAAAATTGAAAACAACAAAAAACAAACTAAGGATTTAATTGCGAGGTTGAACGATCCTTTAAGTTCAACCTCAGAGAGAACCACACTTGCAAATTCCAAGCTATGTTAACACATGTAGATGCAATTAGAAAGAAATTAAGTGGTTGGGTAGATAAGGGGAGGGAGTACATATATTTTTATGTAGATAAACTATCCTACACATAAGTACAAAAATAAAAAATAAAAAATTATGACTTGTGTTCACTATTCACTAAGCCATGTACAAATCAACCTCTTCACCTTACAAGCAAGAAGTTTCCTATCCATTGGTTCAACCACCAAGGGATAAAAGATAATTTTTAAAAGAGGTGGTGAATGGTTTTTGACCATCCTCCATGCAACAATAATGAGGTCCCCCAATATTTCTTGAGGAAACTTTACTGCAAGTTTTTCGTCATCAAAATCCCCAACTATTTTGATATGTGAAACTTCTAGGGGAGAGGTGGTGGGTCAGCATAGGATAGACTAGGTGCACATCTCGATCCTCAACAAGGCTAGCGAGATGAACACTTGCTTGACTGAATTATGAGCACATTGCTATCCCTTCTATTGTGAAGAAGAGTGCTGAGGTGGATACTATACAATCGATTAGTTCTTTGACCTAGAGTATCATTGAGCATGTTAGTGCTACAGTATAGTGTGAGCTAGGGGAGACTTCAACAGGTAGGGTTCCATAGCATATTTGTTAGGCTTGTGGGTCCAATTGTACATATGACCCCATAGATAGTTAGGTGGTCGGTGTGCAGGCTATGCTTACACCTGACTAGTTGGTGATGATATATGCCATGTTGAATGAGGCTTTCAACCTTAATATTGAGGTAAATGTTAGTATGTTCATTGAATTTAATTTATTTAATTTCATTTTTGAAATGCAAGATTAACTAATTTAGTTTAATTATTGTAATAGAATTTTAGGGTCATAGTGTTCATAATGTTTTCACTGGCCCTCCACCTCCTTATTACTCCATGATATCTATTTTCGAGGTATGTAACTAGTAAACAATTATAAATATCACATATGAATAACATTGATATATGAATGGTATTCTAATATTTGATTTTGGATGTTGAATAGGTTAATATTGGAGATTTCATGACAACACCTTCCAGTGGTAGTGGAGTTCAAACCTTCACTCAGGTAATAGAATAAATAGTTTAACTAATAAATTGTACATAATAGATTTGTGCAGTTTATATTCATATAATTGATTATGGGTGATCCCACAATACTAGTTTACAATTTCTGGGAGATCCTGATTTTTGCTGAAATAACATATTTTTAGAAAATATAATGATTTAAGCCTTGAAAAGTTCCATTTATAGGATTCTAATTGAAGAGGTTTTGATTGAACCACCTTAGATCAAACCCCCTTGGATAGAACCCCGCTAGTTTTAAACCATGCCTATAATGGAGTCTCCTTTACACATATCAAAATGTTGATAAAAAATCACTTTTGGTTTAACTTTTGGGGGATCAAATGAATTCATTTAAAATTTATTTTTTGCGAGTATGTAGTCGTTATTATAATCTTCCCAAAAAGTATAATTTTGAATAAATTTAATTTAATTATTATATTTATTTAATATTTCTTGTGAATGTAGGGTTTTCACTGAAAATCAAGCTCTCTATTATGCACATGTGGAAAAATAGCATATTGTCATTTTTTTTTGAAAAATATGTGCACTAGATATTAAAGTCCTTGATCCAACAAAAAAATAATAATTTTTGATACATACAAAAAAAAGTTATGTTGTATACAGTCCACCTATGTTTGAATTATAATTGGGTTGAATTCATAACTTGATTAGGGAAAAAAAATCAATAAAACACTATGAAACAAAATGAGAGAGCTAGATATCATAGTTACAAATTTAAATTTGAAAAAAATAGAATTTTATCCTTAATGGAAAAAAAATTATGTTGTATACGGTGAGCATAAGGGTGTTTACTAGAAAAAACTAGTTTTCAAAGGAGATGGAAAAAGAAGTGCAATATGATTCCAATTTTTTTGAAAAAAACATGTTTAGAATCTATAGAAAAAATTTCACAAATCACTAGTTTGCATAATCTTCAAATTCCTCATGGTTTAGCCGCTATAGATGCTTGAAAGTGAAGATTTAATTAGAAAAAATTAGTTTAGTGTCCAGTTTGGCCAAAGCTTGTAAACCAGTATTGTGGGATCACCCTTACATTGCATTGCACATATTTCAAATTCAAAGAATTACTTCAAATTGCATAACTAATAATTAGATGTTGATAAATGAAAAAAAATCAATTATAATATAGTTTTTTAGAAAGTCAACATAAGTAGTGATGCAATTACTTCACATAGCATAACTAATAACTAGGAGTAGTTGCCAATTGCATTTACTTGTCATGGAGTTCCATGAGACCACATTTTATTGAGGTATTTTTTCAAAAATTTCACTACCTTGTCTATGTTATGGATGCTTGGGAAAAATCTATCAAAGCATAATAGTAAGCAATAGCATAGACAAGGCAATGAGCTGTTCAAAAAAATGACTCAAAGAAATGTGGTCTCATGGTGATGTCCATCACCATGAGACCACATCTCTTTGAGGAATTTTTTCAAATATCTCACTGCCTTGTCTATGCTACCACATTTTCCATACATGACTTCCAAAGAATTTTATCAAATAGTTCACTTCCTTGCTACTATGGCTAAAATCCTAAAATAAGTGCTTTCCAAAAAACTAGGGATGCTTGGAAAAAATATATCAAAGCATAATAGTAAGCAATAACATAGACAAGACAGTTCGAGTTGTTTGAAAAAAATCTTCAAAGAAATGTGGTCTCATGGTGATAAAATGACATTCCATCACCATGAGACCACATTTCTTTGAGGCATTTTTTCAAACAACTCACTACCTTATGAATAGATAATCCTCTTTAATCAAATCAAATCATTTTAAGATCTTGGATTTGATCCCCAAATCTAATCCCATCCTCCATCTTCATCCTATTCTTTGAATCCCCAAGTTCATTTCTAATCCATCATCCTAATTTCCATCCTCATCCAAAATCAATACCAATATTTCTTCCAACCAATCCTTCACTGTGTCCAGCCATCTAATTTATCCTCCATCCAACCTAATCTATTCTAATCCAACTTCATCTATTCCAACAAATTCCAACCATATCAATGATGATGCGGATAGCCTTTTTGACCAACCCAAATATAATCCCAATGATGAAAATGAGAGAATTTTAGATCACCTTGAATCCATTTTCAATAGATAGAATGCTCCAATTTTACACCAATCCCCTATCCAAATATCCCCTCAATTCCCACCCATATCATCCCCATTCACCACCTCTAATTTTATCCTCACCTACCACTTCCATAATTATAAGGATTCCATGCTTAGATGTCTCCTTGGCATCAATGCTAAGCTTCCATCCTCCCTACCTTCATCCAGTCTGAATCCATCTCCTCTTACTTATCCTTCCACTTCCTTTGACAATAGAAAGCAAGCCTTCAGCCAAAATTCCCCTCCATATCCTTCTCAAGGTCCTCATCCTCATCCGTAATTTACCAATCCATGGAAGCTTCCACCTCTTATTCCACTTGTTCATATCCTGCATCCTTAAAATCCACATCACCCCACTATTACCAAGAAAAGTTATCCGATGTCTCTCATAATAACTTCCTCGAAGGATAATTTGTAAAGGTGGTTGTTTCCCCATGCAAAACCAAAGTGGTGCAATCTTCTCATATCATGCATCCACCTTCATCACCCCCACATCAAGATAAACCCTAATACCATAAATATTAAATGAATCCCCTATTAATCCATTTATCCAAGTTGAAGAGTCTATAAAACCTTCCTCCCTCATCACACCATCCATATCAAATGAACTATGTCCATCTCCTAATCCAAATTATGCTAACATAGATTGCCCTACATATAAAGATCAAGGAAACCCTTCTCCTCCATCATACGATCCCTTCCATCTCATGATCCCGTTTTCAATCAAGGACAACATATCCCTTCCATCTCATATAATGATATCTTTCCATCTAAATAGAACGATATCACTTCACCCCACTCTCACAATCCCCTCTCCCCCATTCCATCTAATGACACCATTTTGTGTCTTGATCAAAGTACCTCTTCCACTCCATTGTATGATCACTCTCAAAATGTGGTCTCAAAGTACACCTTCCACCCCATCTAATGATCCTCTTCCCCTCATGATAAAAAAAAACCCTCCCTCTTCATGTCATGATCTCCCTTCATCTCATAACCAAGACCACACTATACCATCCACCCCATCCCAACATAATAGCATAGATAAAGAAATGAACTATTTGAAAAAAAATGCCTCAAAAAATTTGGGTCTCATGGTGATGGAATGCCATGACAAACATTTTTTTCATAGCACCATAAGACTAAATTTCTTTGAGGCATTTTTTCAAATAGTTCACTTCCTTCTTTATGCTACCACATTTTTCATACATGTCTACCAAATCATTTTATCAAACAGAACTTAACTGCCTTGCTACTATGGACAACAACCTAAAACAAGCTCTTTCAAACAAGCTATGGATAGGGAAAATAATAAGCATAATAGTAATAAATATATAGTTCAATAAGTACTCAAAATTTTGTTGATTATCTCATACATTGTAACCATGACCTGCATCACTATTCTATTTTTCGTGATTGAATGATTTATTGTTTTATTTTCAGATCTCATAAAAAAACCTCTTGATGTTGATAGGGAAATGGAGTGTGGTGTATCTTCCGCAATAGACAACTTGATGGATCTCATGAGGGTATGAGGTAGATTAGTAAATTTCAAATGATATTCGTTGCTATAGTTGTTTATTATTGAAAAATCAAATGATTATTGATTCATAGTTTAATTTACATTTGGATGGCTTTTATAGGACTTTGGCACACTAGACCCTAAGCATGCAGATCTTCTACTTGAGGAGAGATAACATTTTGTGATGGTAAGTGATTAATTTGTTAAATATATCATTTTTATAATGTGTTTTTTATATATTAATGTCTTTACTTTTTATTGTAACAGGTGAAGCTTGATCTGGGACTAAATAGGAGTAACTATCGAATTCAAAGTAAATGAGTGTCATACACATCACCATTCACCCGACCAAAAAGTCCACCTATTTGTTTCCTCCACCTGGAGGGCAATAAATTTTGATTGGGGTCCTTTGTTGTATGCCTATATGGCATTTTTAGACATATTTTGTATTGCATATACTTGATAGTGTATGCCTAAATGACATTCTTGTAAGCCTATATGGTTATTTTGTATATATTTTATACTTATATTGACATATATTGATGTATTCCTACATGGCTATTTATTTAATAAAGATCTTTTTTTATTGATGGTGTCCATATTTTTTATTATTAATCCATGCTTCAATAGATATTTGTGGATGGTTTACTTCAAATATTTAAAATCCAAGTGTTTTCCATGCACTCTTCTTTTCTATAATTGTAAATATATAATAAAGTTTGAACATTATTCTCCTGTAAGATTATTGAACATTAAATCAATCATATGAACATAGTAATGCTTCATGCTTCATGTGCTTCACAGAGAAAATTCATGTGTATGCTTTATGGTTGATGCTTGATGCTACCATGCTTCATGCTTCATGTATTATGTAGATAAATAAAACATCATAAAACTATTGACAAAAGAAAATGGAAAGTAACAACTAACTATCACAAACAAAAACTCAAGGCATACACATGTTATTAAAGATCATAAGGGCATTGGATTATTGGAGATTAAGAGACCATGAATCAACCTTCCCAACAACAAACTTCATAGATATTCATCCTATTTCTAAACATGATTTTGAACCCAATAATTAGAAGAATGAAACTTTAAAATTTAAAATTGTATGCTTACAATAGTCAATAAACAACTTCAAGAGATGTGCATGATAGAAACAAAACCAACTGAAAGTTCAAGAATTGCCTTTTCCCCAAGAATATCTGAAAAGTTACAAATAAATCAATTTAGGTTCTCACGAATAGTGATGATATGAATTTGGTTGTGACTTTTCAAAGGAAAAAAGTTGTGACCCTTCAAATAGGAAAGAATACAAACCTTTTATAATGAATCACAATGACCATGCCTAGTGTAGATGTGCCCACCTAGACATGTTGGCACTAATTGTTTGGGCCCACGAAGAACAAAACAAAATGTAGTCTACTTTGCAAATTTACACTACATGCAATTGACCTGTTTTCCATCAACTAAAACCTATTCACCATGGTAAAATGACTTGGAGATATCAAAAATTGAGAGAGGTTGTTGTAGAGGGGCCCTACATGATCCTGTAGCCTCATACAAAATGTTTCCAAGTGCCATGATTTCTGAGTAATCGCTCGTTGAAGTTTGCTGCCCTTTTTCACTTTGGTCTCATAAGAGACTTCACTAGTATAATGTGGCTTAGACTATTTTGATGTGTTTGGGTGCGAAAGATGACCTTGCCTAGCATAAACACACCCATATAGATGTGTTGGAATAGTTGGTTTGGTCGTATGATGAACAAAGAAGAATCCACACACACACCTTCCTCAACCTCTTGAGAGTGGGATGAATCTCTTGATTGAATACATTATGTATCTCATTTAATTTGGTCTACTTCTTTTTCAAGTGTTTTTAGAGCAGACTAACCTCCTTTTCATTGATGATAAAATCTTCTTGTCTTTTATTTTCTTTTCTAAGTGAACCTAAATTTTAGTCTTCAGTTGTTTTGCTTCAATTTTAACACTTCCAACTATTACCTTTGCATATGCAACTATTATTATCATATTTGGAAGTGTCTTTATGATTACAGAATGCAAATGTTTATTTTAACAAGTTTTTTACAAAACTTCTATACCTTTATAGATAATACTTTCAGGTGTCCACCACACCGATTCTCCTTTTTTTCACTTACATTTCATATTTCTTCTTCCTTATCATCTATTTCTAGTTGTATTTTCTCCATGGAAGTATTAAGTTCAAGAATCTTTGAATTCATTTTTTCATTTTTCAATTTTCCCATAAAGGTTGGAATGATTACAGGATATCCCATAATGGAAAATGTATGGAAAATATGGTAGCATAGACAAGGCAATGAGTTGTTTGAAAAAATGCCTCAAAAAAAGACCACATTTCTTTGAGGCATTTTTACAAACAACTCAATACCTTGTCTATGCTTTTGCTCACTTTTATGCTTTGATGGTGTTGGTGATTTTTTTAGCAGAACCAAACAATCCTCTAAGAAGTAGCCAACTCCTATGATGAAGAATTGTTAGGTCACTAGCCAACACAATGTGCATAGGATTTTTAAAGTCCATACTCCTTCACTTCAGGCTCTGTGAAACCTAGGAGGGTAATCCTAATTGTGTTTTAGTGCAATATAGTCAATTATTAACACATTCATATGTAGATTAATTCCTTTTATAGCAGATAAAATCAATTTCATTGAATATTTGGTAGATTTTCAAATGAAGGATCAGCCATCTTCTAGGAATTGAAAATAATTCCACTTCTATTATCCTTGGAGAGATTTTCTATTTAAGTATTATCTTCTCAGAAGTCTAGAGCCAGGAACACTATTTGTTCATCTTATGCAAGATTTTCTAACAAAATGACTAGTGTCTAATCAATTGGAGCAATGGAGTTAGGTATACAAGAGGATAAGTAATATACAAATTACTCTTTTAAGGGAGAAACATACTATTTTTGTATCACTTTGCATTTTCAAAAACTCACTATGCAAGAAATATTTACTTCTTAGCAATCCTAAGCCATTCCTTACAAATTTTATGACCCTATTCAAGCATTTTAATTAATTCTTTGAATTAAAGCTAAAAACAGAGTAATACATTCAAATGAAATATTTGAAGACAAATGAGAACACCATTAGTATTTCTCATTCATGACTTTGAAATGAACATACATAGGAGAGTATCAATTCCTTGACTGATATTTTGTTTCGATATTATTAACTTCTATAAAACTCATTTAAGATCATTACATACATGACTTCTTATCCAAGAAAAACTACTGGCCTACCTCAGAATTCTATTCTAAGATCCCTTTCCGAACTTAGCTTTTACCTAGAACCCTATTAAGACTTCAGAATCTGACCCCCGTAATAAGCCTTGAAATCCCTTTATAGGAGAAGGGAGCAACAAGCAATAGGCTTAATTACATTTATATTTCATTTCAATTGCACTAGAATTTGAGATATTCTTAGTTTGTTACATGCAATCATTTGAGGAAAATGGAAGAGTGAAAGACCACATTCCACATTCCCTAAATGAAGACATGCCAACTCCTTAAAAAGAATATCAATTTTTTGTAACTGTGTTGAATCCTCATCCTTTTTTACCAAAGAAGATTCTACAATAGCAGCTCCAACACAAGCTTGTATATCTCCTGTAAACGACATACACACCACCAAGGTTAACTAGTTTGGCACTTCTCCTACATACCAGCTTGAAAACTTTCCACCTCAACACATGAAACAATAAATCATATGAATGCTAAATAGGAAAATCCTAACAGAAAGAGCATGGTATCACCAAAAAAAAAAAAAAGGGAACAATCATCACTCTGAGTCATCAACCTCAGAGGATATTTTCCCACGTTTTACTCATGGTGGGACTAGAGAAATTTTCACCACCTCTTTATCAGGATTCCTTGATAGTACCAGGGAGGGGATAATAATCACCCTCTAATTCAGTGTCACCCTCACTGTCTGAAGGGTTATTAAGAAACTCACATGGAGAATTGCATTCCTTTGGGTAGGCCTTACAATTCTCACTTTCCATCCATGCCCTCTTTTCATATTTTACCATCCTCTTCTCTCTATGTTTGACTAATTCTTCTAAAACTATCTGTTATTTTAGACGGTAATTTTCCATGGTACTATACTCCTTGAATTTCCCTAATTCTACTCTTCTTTTTGGTGTATCAGGAGCTCCATACATTCTAGTTGTATTCCCAAGACCTCCCTTAGGGTAAAAAAAACACAACCCCTCAAATTTTTGAATCATCATGACAAACCCACTTTCCTAGAATGTCTACACACTTCTTAGGAGGATTCAATTCCAACACACTTCTTTATCAACCTTTGACCCTCATTCATTGCAAAATGAATTAAGACATTGAAAATCACTCAAGTAATTTGCATTAAATAGGAAATTTGAAGCATGCAAGATTAATGACTCGAAATCCCCTAGTGTGAGCAAGTTGGTAACTTATAACTCAAGATTGAATCTTTCATTGCTTTTAAAGAAATTAAAACTTCATCCATGGAAAACAAAAATGCCAGCTCAAGTGTTGTGATCTGTCAATCAACATGTATCGCTTAACCTAATCCATGCTTTCATTGATATTGGTGAAGTACATAAGGCGAGTTTAGAGAAAAACTTTCCTTGCACGCTTCCTCACTTCATTGCTAATCCTTCACTAATCCTAAGGTTCTCATTAGCAATGAAGTTACTTACACGATGGATTTATGTTCATTGGATTTCCCTACTTTAAAGCTTTATCAATGGTCCTTTAGTTCTCTTGCCACTTTCTTTCCTAATCTGTGCGAAATCCCCAAAAAAATTATGACACATTGCCTCCTCCATTAATGGTCATCGCTCGTCACCGATCTACTCTATCATCACTCGACTCTATCAATGATGAAAACATCCCTGAGATAGCCTTTAGCCCTTGATTCTATGGCTTGACTTCCAGTCATATCTGTTCATTCATCGTGCTTTGCCAATTCAATCTTCAGGCCTAGGATCCCATCGGCTATAAGAGATATTATGGAAACACCATATCTTGGACATGTTCATCTGCATAAAACAAACGGCGCCAAAGAAATCACCCATAAGATCATATCAAATTAGTAACAGAAAAACCCTTTTAGAAAGCACCCATCACTTATCGCTAATTCAAAACTTAAGTTCTGAGATAAATCCGTGATGAGCGATAAGGCTCCATTCATTGTTGATTCTCCTCATAAATTGTGCAAGCAATTAGCAATGAATGGTTTACATTATTTATAGGGTTCATCACACATCGCTAATGTGAGAACTACCTTTTACAACATATCTGCGATCACACGGTGCAACAATATATTGCTCATCGCTATTACGAATTTTCTTTTTAATGACCATCTATGATGAGTGATAAGAGCATAAGGTTAAGAACATTGCTCATTGCTATTGCAAATTTGAGGGACTGAATGCCATCAACAATGAGCGATATCAAAGGAAAGTACTGCTTATCACTCATCACTAATTCAAGGTATAAACCTATAAATAAAATAGAGATGAGTGATATAGTTACAAGGGACATCAGGACTTAAGTGAAAATTTTAGGCATGTGCTCATAAGTTGTTCTTATGAAAGGGACTTCCTAGGATGATACGAGAATAGTAGGCTAGAAAAGGGTCGGTTACCAGGTGGCAATGAATGACTAATAGATACATTAAAGTAAATGGAAATGAGTAATAGGAATTCAACGACCCAATAGAATAATATAGGCTTTTTGTAGATAGGAACCCTATATCCAAATGCAATAAGGGCCTTTAACATGGAACACATAATTTTTTTTTGAGGGACCCATCAGATAGTTTTTTTCCATGCATCCATAGTTTGGTCGAAAGCACATGTTTTAGGCTTTTAGCCATAGCAACAATAGGACCTTGGAATGGGGTATGACATCTATCAAAACATAAAAGGGGGGATTTTCATGAGTGTTATGGTTGTAATTTCCTTAGTAGACACATGCAGAATGTGGATGCATAGACAAGGCAGATGAACTATTTGACAAAATGCTTCACTGAGAGATGTCCTCATGGTCAATGTGGATGCATTGACAAGGTATTGAGCTCAATACCTTACTAATGCTACCACATTGACAATTTAGTGAGTTTTTTGGAAAAATGCCTCAAAGAAATAGGGTCTCAAGGTGATATACATCACCATGAGACCCCACTTATTTGAGGAATTTTTTCAAACAATGAGCTCACTACCTTGTCATTGCTACCTTGTAGGGAAACTAATAAAAGGACAATATGAGAACAATATAGTCAAAGTTAGAGTTTAAATTTTTAATGTAAAACAATGCATTTACACATTACTAAATATAGGATGTTAATTAAAATGGTATAAAATGTAAGAGGAAAGGGCATAAACATACATTTGTTAAGAGATCAATCAAACTGATTTTTTAAAGGATGTCTTGCTCGTGGTTAATCATTGAGTAAAAATATTCATTCTCACAAAGGTGTGCCAAAATCAATAGGATGAATGATAGAATGGGGTGATGAATAAAAAATCAATTACTGAAAATTGACTACTTAATCAAGTGGACCAACTTCTATTGAGTCAAATAATGAATTCACAACTGATGGATTAATATCAAAGTCACCTATCTAAAATTGGGGTTAGAAGGAATATTGTTTGAAATATTGAATAGAAGCTAGTGAGCTATTTGAATAAATGCATCTAAGAAATGAGGTCTCATGGTGATGTACATCACCATGGTACCTCATTTCTTTGAGGGATTTTTTCTTACAATGCTCACTACCTTGTCAATGTGGTAGCAATGACAAGGTAGTGAATTGTTTGAAAAAATGACTCAAAGAAATGGGGTCTCACCAACATTTTTTCAAATAGCTCACTACCTTGTCTACGCTACTATATTGGAAAGCTAGTGATTTCTTTGAGGCATATTTTCAAGAAACTCACTACCTTGTCTATGCTACCACATTGATAGTGTAGTGAGGTTGTCAATGGTCACTAACTTGTTTATGCTACTGCATTGACAATGTAGTTAGCTTGTCAATGCTCACTACCTTGTCTATTCTACTGCATTGACAATGTAGTGAGCTTGTCAATGCTCACTACCTTGTCTATGCTATCACATTGAACCAAAACATATAATTTTCCAAGTATTTGTATGTAAACTTGAAACCAAAACATATGTACAAACTTGAAACAAAAACATATGTAAACTTGAAATATGGAAACAAAAGGTCTAACTATCAACTAATCTTTATGTCAATACTTATAATTTTTAATATAAATTAATGTGCATTCTTACAAATTAATAAGAACCAATATGCATACTTACAAATTAATCCAACAAACCATCCGAGTCTACTCTACTCTTTATTGTGTCAAGTATTTCCTCATGGTCAGATTCATGCACCTTCCACAAGGTCTTGTTAAAAGTTCTACCCCCACATTTGATCAAATGAACATTGGATTCCATGATAAGGTTCAAGTAATGAAGAATCTTTCGATGCTTGTCAAAGTCCTGAAACAACTCATTTGCTTGTCTAACATGTTTGATAAATGCTTTGGTAGACATGTATAGACAAGGCACATGAATTGTTTGATAAAATGCCTCAATGCGATATGTCCTAATGGACTAAAATGATTGTAGGATATGCAAAAAATGGATTTGTTGAAAAGGATGTAGAAAATTTCAGGCAAATGCAATTTCTAGGTGTAAAACCAAATTCCAATGCATTTTCCAACATCCCCTATGCTTATACCAAAATGGAAGCTTTGGAAAGGGGTATGCACATCCATAAAAAAAGGAATGAGAAATGGTGTATTATATTACATAGTTATAACTACTCTTGTAAATTGTATACATGTGGAAGCATACAAAAGGTAGGTCAATTGTTTAACAAAATGCCTCAAAGAGATGTGGTTTAAAATTTAATTGGCAAGTGTAAAGAATTGTGTAGTTTAAAATGTGCCAAGAGGGGATAATGGTATAATGAGAAACAAACAATTTTCTGAACATGGAATATGCATAATAAAAAAATCAAAGCATTGTATTAAGCATGTATGATAAGAGATGATAAAGAAACATAATAGAATTAAGGAAAATATAAAGAAAATGTGTAAAGGCTTGACATAAATAAAAAATAGTGATTTGTGTCTGCCTCCTATAAGGATCTCCTAACTAGGATTCTATAGCCATAATTCAGAGATTGGACATCTAACCTAAATAGCTATTCACTCATCGTGGAGGTGCATCTAACTTGTCAACCCAAGGATGTAGAGTTGAAATGGGTCGGCACTGTATGTGCACTAGGAGTTCCTAAGTAGTCATCTCTAATCTATAGCTAAAAAACACACAATACCAAAAGTAAATTGCAAAAAGGAAATAAATGCTAAACATTAATTGACAACTATGCTAAATTGAAATGTATGACAAGAATAAAGATTTGGTGAACATATAGGAAACTACTCTATCTTCTTTGGCTATAGGAACAGACATAGAATGGACTTCTAGTGGTTGTAATCAGGACTAAGGAATCCTCCAATGAAACCATCAATTACTGAAGGAAAAGTGGCACATGCATCGACCATCTCATGCCATGGAATTCACTCCAAAAATCCAATCATGCTCAAACACTCTACGAAGGGCATCAATCCCATCTTGCTCTATAGAATCATAAATAACATCTCGAACAATGGGAAGCTATAAAATCCACAGACATCCTCTAGGGTGACTGTAATCTCACCAGTAGGAAGGTGAAAGGTGTTGTGCTCACTATGCCACCTCTTGGCTAGCCCTGTCAACAAACACTGATTAATCCTAATCTAGGGGATATAAAAGAGGAGACAGTCCACAATGTGTGATAATAGTCGTCTCAGGCTGTGCCAACTGTGGTATAAGATCAAATGTCTAAGGGAAACACTCTCGAACCTGGAGGTTCCCCAACCACTCCTATTATCATAAAAAGATCAAAGTCAATAATCCATGTCAATCATCAAAAACATCAAATTATCCTATCAAATCTAATCAGCTCTTGGTAAGAATTTTGATCAAATATCATGAGCGAACATCATTGAACCTCACCTATCATGAGGTCAATCATCAATTCATCAAATCAACCTTGCTTATCATGAGGTATGTCAATCAAACTATAATTATTCCTCACCTATCATGAGGATAATTATCATCAAATAAAACATTAGACCTCACCTATCATGAGGTTGTAAAATCATATATTTGATTAGACTAATCAATCTTATCAAACCAACAGCTGATACAATTAGAAATCAACAAAATCAAAGACAAATTGACAATAACTATA
Organism: Sequoia sempervirens; assembly: GCA_007258455.2. Taxonomy (NCBI): domain Eukaryota; kingdom Viridiplantae; phylum Streptophyta; class Pinopsida; order Cupressales; family Cupressaceae; genus Sequoia; species Sequoia sempervirens. The sequence goes on from VDFB02296231.1 coordinate 133,110, forward strand.
TCAATTTGATTTGAATGTGCTAAAATAGGCATTCAAAGTGCTAAAAAAATGGCATACACCATTTCATCAGACAAAAACGCTATTGCAGATGAACAAAGCACTATTTTATCAAAAGTGTCATTCTATTTGGTCAACGCACTAAAAATTTGGGTCAAAGTGCTAAAAATCTGGGTCAAAGCGCTAAAAATTTGGGTCAAAGTGCTAAAATTTTCAATGTGCTAAAACAAGAGGCTTAAGCACTACACAATCTTACCTAAGTGCTAAAGTTCTCAAAGTGCTAACCTATCTGAGGGAAGCGCTACAACAGTCATCCTAAGTACTAAACTTTACAAAGCCCTAATCTATCCTAATTAGCGCTAAAACAAAACTCCTACTTGCTAAAAATTTAAAAGCACTAAAACAATGACTAAAAGTGCTACAATGAAAAATCAAAGCGTTAAAAGAATTTGAAAAACAAAAAAACCAAAAATAAACAAAAAATGAGGAAAATGCACAAAAATTGAGGGGAAAAAGGGTACATACCGAAGGTTCGTATGTGACCAGTTGCTAATGACGTCGTACACACGCGAAATGATGGGTATGGTAAGGAATTGGCATTGCTTCAAAGTCACAAAAAAAAGCTCTCACAAAATTTACAAAAAGTCAAATGCACAAATGAACTTGAAAAGGACCCTTTTGACCTTTTAATAGGCTATTAAAGATGGGATTTTGTTAGGTTGTTTAAATTTATTTTTGAGAGATTAATTCAAAAAAATCCTAGGGCACTTTTTACATCAATTATTAGGAGATAAATTTTATTCAACACTAATATTCATTGACCCTACTTCAAAATCATCAAAAAAATCATAAAAATTTGGAAATTCCAAAAAATTCAAAAAAATAAAAAAATCATCAATTTATCAATCGAGGGGGCATATATCCATCAATCATCTGAAAATCATGTCTGGGGAACACTAAAAATTTTCATCGATACTAGCAGTAGTAGCACAAAATTTTCTTTGAAGCAATACGTAAACACATCACTTCAAAGAGGGGAAAAATGTATACACCTAAAAATGGTCTAGAGAATATAATTAGTTAAATATGAATTATTTAATTAATTAATCCTAAATTCATCTACTTAGTAAATAAATAGAAATATTTATTTATATTAAGTTCACTATTAATTCTTCTATTTTATCATATTTTTTTTCTCTTAATTAAATAAAAAAAATCAAATACTTTGTTTTATTTAATTATTATCATTATTATTTCTTCTATACTTTATCCATTAATTCTATCTTAAATTAAATAAACAACTTCAAATATTTGTGTTATTTAATTATCTTATCATATTTCCTCTTAATTAAATAAAGATATCCTAAAGTTTTATTTAATTATCATATTCCTCTTTATTAAATAAACAAATATCAAATATTTGTTTTATTTAATTAAATCTTCCTATTTTTCTAATTTGAATAAATAAAAAATATTCAAAAAATAAAGGCATAAATCAATATTCCTCTATTCACTCGCCAATAAAATTATATTTTTAAATCTAATTAATGCAACTAGCATTCACGGGAAAGCCTCAGGGACAAACTTGCAGGAAATCCTCTTCAATCTTCTTCCTCTGATCTTTCCTATCATATTGCCTAGTGTTTTCATGGGGAGGAACAATCCCCATGATCAGCTCCATCTTCTCAATCTCTTACCATTCAAATCTCCAAATTGAATCTCATCCTTTGCTGTGGTGCTTCTGTGCAAATGTACTGACGTAAATCTATAAATACAACTTCTTTTCACAGGAAATGGATCCTGAATCTTTGTGCAAGCTTACTCTGCAGCATTCACAACATTCAAGAAATCATATAAATAGCAATAGCAATAGCAATTAGCATTCATAGCAATCATAGGCATCAGTAGAATTCACATCACAACAACATCATAGTTTTTACTGTAGCTTTCATCTATCAAGCTTCATTTGCAGTAACATCATAGCTTTTAGTTTCATTATCAATCATCAAAATCATTGCATTTAGCATCAATTCCATTCTCTAGATAGGCATTTTAATAGTTACGGTGCTCACAAATCTAAGATCCCTTTATAACTTGATAAATCTTTGGAGATAGGAGATAATGAGATGCTTTCAAGCTTTTTGTACTTTTTAAATTAGTTTAATTCATTTTAAATCTTGATATAATGTTTCATTAAGAAGTGTTTTAATTTGTTTACTTATTTACTTATTCCACACTTTTTTGGTGCCCATTGTGGGGCCTAACCCGATGTTTTTAATAATTTTTTTTGAAAAGATTTTGTATAGGAATCTGGTGTAACTCTTTTAGCATGATCGAAAGATTTTGCAGTGCTTCTTAGCCAAACTATAGCACTTCATCTTGTTTTAGTGATTCCCACGAAAACTATAGTGCTTTGGAGGATTGTTTTAGTGCTTCGACTAAAGACTTTCAACACAATCCGACTGTCAAATTTCAAAGTTGTTTCAGGGCATTTGACGATTTCTATAACACTTCTAAAGGATTTTATAGCGCTTCTGCCACTTTCTATAGCACGTTGGAGCATTTCTATAGCACTTTGGAACATTTCTATAGTGCTTTTGTAAATCATTATCTAGATCTGACAAGACTACACTAGTAACTTCATTTCTTTAGTTGGTTTAAAATTTATCAATCCTAGGATAGTCACTTTTTCAATTTGGTTTAAAATTTATCAATTTAGGGTAGTCACCAAACTTTTCAAATTGGGACTAAAAGTGAAAACCATGTCTTTTTGTGAAGCAACATCTTCACTGTGAAGCAACATCTTCACTGTGAAGCAACATCTTCACTGTGAAACAACATCTTCACTGTGAAGCAACATTTTCATACTAGATAGAAAATTGTCATTTGGGCTCTAAAAAATTGAACAAGTTGACTTTTGTGTTTGTAGGATTGATAGGCATATGCTCTCCCCTTACCTAGGTGATCTAGAAAGCCTAAATCATCCTTTACTTTATGCATTTTCAATCTTTATTACATCCTTTAGAAGGCCTGCCATAGTGGGGAAAAGTACTCACCCTACAAGAATGACCTAAGTGGGTAACAACCAAACCTAGGTTTTCCACCCCACTCTAAAATTTAAAGAAAATATAGGGAAACCCACCTTTGCCAAAAGTGTGCAAGTTAACCATCCCCAAATTTTTTTTTCTAAAGGTTGGGAAGTCTCCTGAGGGAGTTTATCACTTGTCGCTCCAAATGGAAACCCTTTCTAAGAACCATAGTGTAGTATCCAACTAAGTTAGTAATAGAACATTGTAATACTCGTAGTGCAAGGGGAGGGAAGAATCTTCCCCCAAGACACTCACCATATAATTTCCAAGGAATGCTTGCTCAGGGGATTGAGAAATCTAACCTTGAGTACACACCTAGAAAAGAAAAAAACACGGGTGCCCTCTAGGGGGTGACACAACTATGTGAGTTGACACAATTTTAAGCTGTGGGCTATTGAGTATAATGATGACCTTTTGACTATTAAGAGTGAGTCTGTCTGAAGTGATTTATTGTTATCAAACTAGTGAAAATAGGACCATACATGGTTCTTTGAACATACACTATTTGTTTAGACTGTACCTCTTAAAAATAACTGTCTACATTTGATTATTGTGTATTTCAAAAAATCATTAACATCTAGATAAAAGATCATCCTGAAAAAATACAACTTGGAAAAAATCAAACTGAGAAACATATGATTAGGGATTGGAAAACCACAATTTTTTTCAAAAGATCCCTCGCCAAAAGAATAAAAAAACCCAAGAAACCACTTAGTTACAGAAACCTTTTGAAAATAAGACATTTCTTGTATCAAAGTAGGAAGATTTTACTTCATCATAGAACTTTCATTCATAGGTTTCACAATTTCGCTAGGGGTTACACTGATGATTATGCTTTAGATCCCTTGTATTCACAAGCCTATTTTTAGAGAAGAGCTCTTTCACATGAACCTAACCGTAGTCAACCTATTCATCCATCTTCCATCCCGCAACCCACCATAGAATACTCTAACAAACCTGATTAGTTTTTACAATAGAGGAAACTTAGAAACATTAGGTTGTCATCCAAAATCAAGGAGTTACCACCATGCCTTATGACCATTTTGTGACCTATAGCTCCTATTCAATAGCCAGGCCTTAAAACACCTATTATACAACCTAGCCTTACTCACATTGAAAGTTCTCAAACTAACATTATCAGTAGTTTAAGAACATTCTTTTTTGAAGAAAATAAAACACCCCATCAATTTCTCATAGCATCCATGACCTTGAATGAAGAAGAAGAAAAGGAAAACATAGCAGTAGGAAGACCCATGTTACTACCTCCTACTTGACAATAAGTAGTGAATGAAATTATGATAAAGTGTTGAAAACACCATACAAAATACCTTATGACCATTTGGAGACCTACAATTCCTATTCAACAACCAAGGCTAACCACACCAATATTTTAGCCTGGTAATGTACACATTGAAGGTAGCCAAATGACATCATCAGCAACTTGAGAACTTTCATTTTTGAGAAGAACAAAACACCCCATCAATTTCTCACAGCATCCATAGTCTTAGATGAAGAAAAAGAGAAAGTAGACATACCAACTACAAGACTTGTGTTACCACTGCCTGCTTGGCAGTAAACAAAACAACACTTCTACCCTTTGTTTCAACACTTCTATCATTTGCTTCAACACTTCTGTCATTTGTTTCAGTGCTTCTGCCTTCTGTTTCATCTCTTCTGCCATTTGTTTTAGAGCTTCTTCCACATATTATAGCACTTTTGTCAACTTCAAACATTACCAATATTTACTAGTCCTGTAGCGCATCAGTGGGCTATTTTAGTGATTCTGATAGGTTTGACAGTGCTTTGACCAAATATTTTAGTGCTTCTGCCTTCTATTTCAACACTTCTACCCTTTGTATTAGCGCTTCCAAAAAAATAAAAAAAAATAGAGATCTCTCAGAAACATTTGTCAGATTTGTTGCCATCAGAAACATAGCTTTTTACCAGTCAGAAATTTTTTATAGTTCAAACATAGTCTTAAAAACCTAAAACAAAGTAGGTTTTTACAAGTTAATTGATTTCAAATATAAAACCTAGATCTTGCAAAACACAAAGTGTCCTTTACCAACACAAATCTGGATTATTGATTCAAGTTTCCTCATCAAGATTCTAATATCCTACCATCATGAAACAAAAACTCAAGTAATCAAATTTTTGAACTTAGCCTCATCAATAAAATACATTATTCTATTTGGTTTTGTTAAAATCAAATTGACACTAATCACAACATAGAACATCCAAGTTTAGTGATAACAACCAAAACTTGTATGCTAATATTGACAAGGTTGCAAAGACAAAAACTTAGAGAAAATCAAATTGAAAATCCAAACATGACTGAAGAAAACCATTTTTTTTTATTTCGACAACAAGATACCAACAAAATAACATAAGAAGATATACAACATGCCCAATAGGATCCAAGTTTTCATAAATTCATGGAAAAGGTCTTAGAACAAGACATGGAGAAGTATATCTTGATGTTAGTGGAGTTAGGTGCAAAACTACCAAAGGATTTTGACATGAATCAATTGAAAGAAACACCAATAATAAATGAAATAGAACCACCCAACACACAAGATACAAATCAAGTGGTTTCTTTAACAACACAAATGCAAACTTTGTAGGAACAAATTCAAAATATGAAAACAAGAGCCACAAAGAAATACTTATTAAAGGACATTTTTCCTTACCCTTTTCATCCATGTGTGGATATGATACCCTTCCCAAGGCATTGTGAGTTTCCTAAATATGACAAATAAAATGGAAAATTAGACTTGATTGACCATGTACTAGAATTCTGAACAATGAGCCTTGAGTTCACACAAGAAGATACATACCTTATGAGGTTATTTCCTAGGAGTTTGGGAGCCCATTGTATGGAATGGTTCTCCAAATTGCAACCAGGGATTCGATCTTTCGAAGAACTGGTCAACAAATTCATTTCTCAAATTTCCTTCAACATAACACATGATGTAACCTTAAAAGATTTGTATAACCTAAAACAGAAAAAGGCAGAGACATTCTTGTCATTCTTACAACGTTGGAGAAAATTGTTCACTAGATATCCTTGATCTATACCTGAAGAGGAGAAGATTGAACTATTTATCGATAATTTAAATGGGGACATGAGTTATAGACTCAAACTATAATGTCCCCCAACCTTCGAAAAAGTAATTGAGAATGGGCTTAAAATTGAAGAATCCCTAGTCAAACAAGGAGTGATTAAGCACTACAGTGAAACATTCAACAACACAAATCACTATGAAAACAACGACAAGCCAAAATTTTGGAAAAAAAATAAAAATAATGGAAGCAATGAAGCTACACCTGACAATACAAAACCAGTATTTAATTTGACATCAACTATCAAAGAAAATCAAAATGAAAACTTGAATAAAAATCAAAACACCACTCAGAACAATAACACCAACAATGGAGAATCTTGATCATCATATCAAAGACAATCCAACTGATGGAGATTCACCCCATTAGGAAAAATGTTTGAATCTGCAATGAGAGAGCTCATTGTAAACAAACTTATAACATTACCAAAAGCATGAAATTGGGAGCCAAAGGTGAAACCATCCTAATGGAACAATGCAGATTATTGCAACTTTCATAAGAATAAGGGACATAAAACAAATGACTATATGCAATTAAAACATTTGATACATGACTTAATCAAAGCAAAGAAGGTGTTTTTTGAAGGGCATCAAACAAACAATGATCACACAAAATTTACCAATCCATTACCAAACTACGAAAAAGGAGAGTCCTCTTCAAGTGGTAAAGGAAAAAGTATAAACTATGTCTATGACACCACCATTCTTTTCCTTTTGGAGGTTGAGAAAAATGACAATGATAATAAAACAAATGACACAAACATCAATGACATTGAATCCTTGAACATGATACCAAGCAAAAACACATTTGACAATCAAATCAATGTCCTAAAGATCAGGGAAACACAAGACAATCAACAAGTCAATATCACAAAGGGGGCAGTCCAAAGTAATATTGAAAGGAATTTCCTCCAAAACCTCTACTCCCCCAGCACATCAATACAACATCATAGACCAATTACAAAAAATACCTGTGCAAATATCCATTCTAGAACTTCTCAAAATTTCACCATCACATAAAGAAGTTCTAGAACAATTTCTAGTAGCTACAATGGTCCCCAATAATTTGGATGTTTGTCAATTCCAAGCCATTGTGGGAGATCTTACCACATCGCATTGTCTATCGTTCTCTGAACAAGATGATGTGTCTTTAAATCACCCAAATAATGCAACCTTGCATATAGAAGTTCTAATCCATAAACATCGAGTCAAGCATTTATTAATAGATGGAGGAGCTGGGTTGAATATTTGTACTTTGAAATTGATTCATGCACTAGGCTATTCCAACAACGCCATTGATGCCAAAAGGAAGATAACAATACAGGCATATGATGAAGAGGAAAGGTCTTCCAAAGGTTTGATTGTACTTCCAATTCAAGTAGGACCGATTGTCAAAAACATTGTTTGTCAAGTGTGGGACAAGGATCTAACATATAGCATACTATTGGGTCATCCATCGATCCATGAAATGCAAGTGGTAGCTTCAACATACCATCAATGTTTGAAATTTCCAGTAAATGGACATAAGGTCACCATATTAGCTGACAACAATAATCCACAAACTTGCAACATTTTGAAAGCCAATTAGGATACATTGGTACCCCCAACAAAGAAGTTGACACCTCCACTTCATCTAGTGGTAAAAGACAAACCAATTTCATATCTAAATGGGTTGAGAAGAAGGATCGGGTAAAGGAAATAACTATGGTGGAAACAAGTATATCAAACAAAAAAGGTCCTATGAATAAATTATCAAAAAAAAATTTAGACAAGGTTTAGTTAAAAGAAAAAGGCTTAGGAGAATATTCCCTTGAGCAATATTTGTGTCTATCACAATTGCTACCATCACCAAATCATATGGACAACCTATATCAAACACACCAAGTTCATCACAACCCATCACAACTCTAAATGAAAGGTTTATAAAAGTAGGTACCCTTGAAGATGAGTTAGATGAGAAATCCATTCTCAACTGGCTATATAAGGATGAAGAAGCCTCAACCTTAGCGAATATCAGCATCAAAATAGATTAGTATGGAAAAGGTAAGGTTATTTTAGAAAAAATGGGATATGAAGGCCAAGGACCAATTGGTAAGAGAAAGGACAATATTATTAAACTTATTCAACCTCTAAAACTATAGCCTAAAGATAAAACAGGATTAGGCTACACAGGTGGAACAAAAGAGGAAGAAACTCATAAAGTGATAGAATGAATGGGATCATCTATTTGCTACATCCTATACTGAAAAACAAATTTATGTTATCCAAGCATATACACCCTTACGAGAGAAGGGACAAAGTTCAGGAAATAAACCATTTATGGTGGGATCAACAAATATCGATGAATCACGCGAGGAAAATCAGACATCGAGTGAGAAAAACAACTTGGAGATGAGTACTATCATAAACCTCAACCTTCCTACCGATAAATTTGACCACCTAGCCATCAGAACACTTACAACCATCGACCTTATTCAACCTGATGACTTATTACCCTTAAGACATCCCACACTTATTGACTGGGAACCCACTGAACCTATTCATTTACCAGTCTTCTCCAATGATGATACCATCATCAACTATCTTTGAAGTGATGAACCTGATACAATTTCTATTTGTAACATTCATAACGATGCTTTAAAATAGGAGGGTGTCAAATCTTCTAGTTGTAAAAATGATAACAAAAAAAATAGATCTAATGGTGAAAACCTTTCTAAGGCAGTATTAGATCTTGAAAAAGAAAAAATAAAGAACGTATCCAATAGTGAAAACCTTTCTGAGGCACTAAAGGATAGAAAATTTGACACCCTCCAAGAGCATTACCATGATAGGTCTAAATCAGTGCTGACAGCCGACACAGTCCATCTGGGAACAACTAAAAAGACAAATATTTTGCATCTGATCTGAAGAATAGGAGAAGCCTGCATTCACTAAATTCTTTGAGGAGAGACTTGTCAATTTTGCTTGGTCTTATTCTGAAATGCTAGGATTGGATCTAGATCTCATGATGCATCATCTATCTCTACCACACAATATCAAGCTAGTAAAAAAAAAGTTAAGAAAGATTCATCCCCACATCACCTTGATGGTTAAAGTAGAGTTGAAGAAGTTATTGGATGCATGATTTATCAGGTCCATAGATTATGTAGAATGGATCTCAAAAATTGTGCTAGTATCCAAACCTGATAATAGCATCAAAATATGCACTGATTTTAGGGATTTAAACAAGGCATGCCCAAAGGATGATTTTCCTTTACCCAACATTGATATAATTGTTGATCTGACAATAGTACATGCCATGTTATCTTTAATGGATGGCTTCTCAGGATATAACCAAATAAAGATAGCACCTGAAGATCAATAAAAGACAACATTCACTTGTCCTTGGGGTACATTTTGTTGGAATGTCATGCCTTTCGGATTGAAGAATGCAGGTGCAACATACCAGAGGGTGATGACGACTATATTACATGACATGATGCATATTTTCATGGAATATTATGTGGATGACATCTTAGCAAAATCATACACCAAGGAGGGACATCTAGAAATCCTCGACAAAATATTTACTAGACTGGAAAAATTTGACGTCAGGTTGAACCCTAAAAAGTGTGTGTTTGGGGTAAAATCAGCCAAACTCCTTGGTTACATAGTGTCAAAGGAAGGAATTGAAGTGGATCCAGCTAAGGTCAAGGGAATAATGGAGATACACCTGCTTAAAAACATCGGTCAATTGTGGTCTCTACAAGGTAGGTTACAATCCATCAGGAGATTTATCTCCCAATTGGTAAACAAAAGCCGCCCATTTAATCATTTACTTCATAAAAAATGTGTCATTCAAATGGGATCATGATTGTGAAACAACTTTCAACCAGATAAAGCAATACTTGATGTCACCTCCAATACTCATGCCACTTGTAGCAGATAGACCATTATTACTATATATTGCAACAACTAAAATATCTTTAGGAGCCCTATTGGCACAAGAGGAATCTAAAGGAAAAGAACAAGCTATCTACTACATTAGTAGGACTCTCAATGAATATGAAATAAATTACACATGCATAGAAAAGGCTTGTTTGGTAATGGTCCTTGCAACCCAATAGTTATGGCATTACATGTTAACTCATACAGTCAGGCTAATAGCAAAAATAGACCCGTTGAAATATCTACTCAGTAAAGCTACTCTAATAGGGAGATTGGAAAAATGGGTCATGATCTTGAGCAAGTTCAACATCCAATATGTCGATCGAAAAGCCATCATAGGATAGGTAATAGCAAATCAACTAGTTGAAGCTCCATTATAGGATCATCATCTAATGCACATTGAATTTCTATATGCGGACATTCTGAATATCATGACACAACAATGGAGGCTCTATTTCGATGGATCATACACACAAAGAGGGTCTGGTGTAGGAATTTTATTTTTCACACCTTAGGGACACACCATCCCAAGATCCTATAGGTTAATGTTTCCATGCACCAATAATAGCGTTGAGTATGAAGCATTGACTATAGGCATCAAAGTAGCTATTGAATGGAAAATCATATAAATACAAGTGTTTGGAGACTCACAGCTTGTCATCTGCCAGTTAAATGATTCTTATTAAAAAAAAGATGAAAATATCATTCCATACAAGAAAATGATAGATGATCTTAAAAAGTATTTCATTGACATCAAGTTCAAGCAAATACCAAGGACATAGAACAAATTTGCAGATACCATGACGACAATTGCTTGCCTCTTGCAATTACCAGAAAAGAAAGATCGTTATGAGTTTATAGTAGAACAAGTATCTTTAACCCTGCATATGACAATCTTGATTCATAGACCATATGCCAAATAAATGACACTCAAACATCACAATATGGAGAAATCTACACTTAAGGATAATATCCTTCCCCCTGCCCTATCTAGAAACCAAAAGCTCAACTTTATTTGTTAATCTGCGAGACATACATTAATTGTTGATATCCTATACCATCGAGGTCTAGATGGAACACTTCTTCGGTGCCTAGAACATCATGAATCTAAAACATCATTACGAGAGGTCCATGAAGGTATTTGTGGAACCCATTCAAGTGGGATGACCCTAGCTAAGAAACTTCTCTATTTAGGATATTACTAGCCAAATATGGAAAGGGAGTCTTATCAATTTGATAAAAAGTGTTAGAAATGCCAGATTCATGGTAATCTAATCCATGTGCTAGCAAAAGAGTTACAACCTTTCACATCAACATGGCCCTTTTGTCAGTGGGGAGTAGACCTAGTAGGAAAAATAAATCCCTCTTCATCTAATGGGCACAAGTTCATCATCACTACATTGGAGTATTTTACAAAATGGATAGAAGCAGTTCCTTTTACAATTGTCACTAGAAAGCAGATCTCATATTTTATACTTAGCTACCTCATCTGTCGGTATGGGGTACCCCAATCCATTGCCATAGACAATGGTAGGCCTTTTAAAAACTAGGACATCTAGGAATTATGTGAACAATTCCATATCCAACATCATTTCTCAACGCCATACTATCCACAAGGAAATGGCTGGAAGCAGAGGTCTCAAACAAGATAATTATAAAAATACTAAAGAAAATGGTAAACGATGTTGGACGTGATTGGCATGTTCAGCTAAATCCTGCACTATGGGCCTATAGAACCAACATCATAACACCAATAGGTGCAACACCATATGCTTTTGTATATGGACCAGAGGCCATCTTACCCATTAAGGTAGAAATACCATCACTCCCAGTCTCGCTAAAAGGTATTATAACAAATGAGTACTATAGAGTTTCTAGGCTACATGAACTAGAACTACTAGATGAATGTCATCAACAAGTTTTCAATCATTTGACAACATATCAACAAAGAATTTCAAGGAGTTGCAATAATAAGGTAAATCCTAGAATCTTACAAGTTGGAGACTTGGTCTTAAAGGAAAACCCTAAAAATTGGCAGGATTGGGAAAAGAAAAGGAAGTTTGAACCTAATTGGCTAGGACCCTTTGTCATCATAGTAGTATATGGATCAAGAGCATATCAATTGTCTACACCTGAAGGGGATCAGTATGATGAACCTATCAATAGTATCCACCTCAAGAAATTCTACACTTGATTTAGCTAGTGCATGAGTTAGTTTTTGATATTTGGTTACCTTGATGAGAACATGGTAAATAGGCATCCTGGTGATAGAAAAATAGAAAATACAAAAAAATTCAGAAAAACAGAAAATACAAAAGAATAAAAAAATGGAAAAATACAAAAAAAAAAAAAGATTGAAAAGTGCAATAAAAACATATGGTAAAAACCTGGAAACAAGCACTATTTGTGATTCAAATCGGCTTTTCCATCTATTTGGAAACATGTCATGATCTTCATTTTTACCACCATTCTGCATCCATTATCATGTCAATACAAGTGCTCATGTCTCACCATGGCCTAAGGGTAATAGCCTAAAATAATTGGGGGCAGTAAAACATTGAGCTTAATCAATGGGAAAATAGCAGGAAGGAAAAATCAACGAAAATAATGATCGAAACACAACCCAACATGAAACATCAATCACCATCATAAATACATCAGACATCCATATCACAATAGAAAATCCAAAAATAAGTAAAAAAGTCAATATCAAAATCCAAAAACATGAGTCTTTTTCAGTCAAACTACATGGTCTCTACATGTATAACGCAGGAAAGACTCATCTTTGATCAGCCCCCAAGGCCCCTAGGATAGGTTTTTAGGTTAGGTTCAATCCAAAACCATAGAAAATCACAAAAGCATCATAAAATCAAGATGGATGATCTAATCTGAATAATGATTGAAATACTTTAAGCAAATGGGATATGTTGTACTTTGATCAATTATTATCATTTCTTTGGAGAAAAACTCGATGATGTATTGAACTAGAGAAGCAAGGAAGGAGAATGGTATTTTCTTTATCTGTTGTTTGTGAATTAATCATAATTACCATGTAAATTGTCATGGGAAGTGCTCTACAAATTATCATGGATGACATTCCAATTCACATAGGAAAGTAATTAATTCTTGTCTGTTTTATGCAAGAAATGCTTAGGTCATCTCGGTTTAATTATACCTAGATGCTTGTGTTCACTTGCAATATCAAAAATCACAGAAGTAGTACTCAAGTCATCATTGGTCTACATTATACCCTTGATGCTTGTACGTATTTTCAACATTTTAAAAGCTCTATGATGATACAAAGCACAAAAGTACTGTTAAAATGCTAATATTTTTGCATGTAGATTTCCATGGTAATATTAGATTCAATTCATAATATTTTTTGCATTTGTAGAGTATTTATTACAAAATTGATGAATCATTCAAAATGATGTTATCTTTTCTCGTTAAAAAGATTGAGTATACTTGAAATTAAGAAAAACAACATCATCATCATATAGTTGCATTATTTTATTCATTTGCATACATTAGAAAGCATTTAATCATAATTTTACATTCACACATTTGCATCAAATAATTTCACATTTATCATATCACATTTTCCATATCACATTAAATTGTATGAAGAAAATCTCAAAACTATAAATTTTTATCATATCATTTATCATTAATCCATCCATTTATTATATCATATATCATACATCATCTTCATCTACATATAAATCTCTATCTTATCACATATCATAAATTCATTTATCCATTTATCATATCATGTATCATTTATCCATCCATTTATTACATCATATATCATTTATCCATCCATTTATTACATCATGTATCATCTATCCATCCATTTACAGTATGATATATCATTTATCCATCCATTTGTTACATCATTTATCATTAATCCATCCATTTATTACATCATGTATCATTTATCCATCCATTTATTGTATCATATATAATTTATCCAACCATTTAAGACATCATATATCATACATCATTTTTTTTATTTTCTTACATCTATTTGTATTCACATCAAAATAAACATACACACATCCCATTTACATTGCACAACATGCATATACATCATACATCCATACATTCATTATACATCATCATAATAGAACATCATAAACCATAACATATCATGATGATATATACTACATCCATAACATAATAACAAAAAAAATCATCGCATAACATAGAGAAAATGAAAGAAAATGCATCCATCAGTGAATCATGTAGAACACCTATGGATCAAAGAGTCCACTGCATATCATGAAGATCAAAATAATAATGTCTAGTATACAATGATGTCTAAAATGAAGAAAGATATATAACATCAAAAATGGCTATAATCAACATATACATCAACATCTCAATATACAAAGGAGGGAATCACATCTAAACTAAGTACTGCTGGCTCGAGACGGTGCAGGCATAATAAGACCAGTCCCTCCACCACCACCACTGAATGTACTAGGATCTCTGGGATCTCTCCATAGAGGCTATGTAACACCCGCACTGACAGTCCTGGAATGTGACCTGATAGAACAAGATCACTTATAGCTAACTCTCTACTTAAAGGGAACTGCATCATAATATCTCCCTCTATAATACTCAATCTCCTCACCAATATGAGAAACCTCTCACATATAATCTACTCGGGAGGTACCATCTTCCAGTGTTTGTAATCTCTCAGTTGTAGCCTAAGCACCCTCTTCTACAAACCTGGCGGCATCCCTCTTGACTGTTAAAGATGCAATCCGAGCCTGGGAACCAACTGTAGCTTACCTAATAGCATCCCTCTTGGTAGTCAATGCTACAATATATGATTGTGTTATGGCTAACTGAGCCTACACTAATGCTAGAGCCTTTGCATGTGACTGGGCCTGAGCCTGCATCTAAGCCTAAGTCTACTCTAGTAAACCCTGTGTCTGAACAAGCTACTCCTAAACAGTCTCTAGCTTAACCTAAAGGCCCACTATCTGTAGCTGTACTCTAAAACACCCCTCACGGCCTGCCTCTTATGAGGCATGGTATTCTCCAACAAATCTAAAATAGGGCCCGACCCACCTACAACCTCTCCATTGTCAAATCTATAATCGTCACTGCTGCTCTCCTCTCCACTATCCTCCTCAACACCAACATCCTCCTCAACACCAACATCCTCTACCTCAACCTCCCCAACCTCCTCTCTCCTCTACCTTCGACCATGTGGAATGGGAACATCCTCCTCTGTGGGTAATGGGGCATGCTCATATGAAATAGTAAGAGAAGGAAAAGGATGTAGAGCCAGATACTCAACATAGTCAACTGTAACCGGTGACTCAACAATATTAGGACAAATATCCTACTCAAATGGCTGCAAGGCCTGAAACTCCTGGATAGCAACACCATACAACAAACCATGCCCTGAATCTAAAAAATCCAACTAATGAAGAGCATAATGAGCAACACCCAGGGGCATACTCTGAACCATCCCATACTGTCTATACACTTGTCTCATAAAAAATCACTCTAAAACTCAACAAGTATGATCAATCAAGATCATTGACTGATAGAGAAATGGTAGCTAAATATCATCATCATCCCAATGATCACAATCTAGGTAGGGACACCATGTCACATATTCTATCTCATCAATCACTCTCCTCCAATACTCTAACTTACCCAGTTTAGATTGAGTAAGATGGTTAGCATATCTGGACACGTATGGTCTCATAAGTAGTCTCTATCTAACTAGAACTAGACGTGTGACAACTATGTGCTCCCACACCCATACCTGAAGCAAAGTGACACTGGTAGATAAACTCTAACCACTGAGATACACAACTAAATGAAAATCATGATATAAGAGGGAAAGCATACACATGCCCCAAGCAAATATGGTTCCATGAACAACCATACTCTCTAAAACTCAACCCCAACCAATTGAGAATCCCTTAGACCTATGATTAGGACTAAGGAATCTTCTGGTGAAACCAAAAAGTACTATAGGAAAATTGGCACATGCATCGACCATCTCACACCATGGAATCCACTCTCCAACAATCCGATCATCCTAAAACACTCTATAAAGGGAATCAATCCCACCCTGCTCTATAGAATCATAAATAACATCTCCAACAATGGGAAGCTGGAGAATCCGTCTGACATCCTCTGGGGTGACTATAATCTCACTAGTAGGAAGGTGAAAGGTGTTGTGCTTGCTATGCCACCTCTCGGATAGCCCTATCAACCAATTAATCCTAATCTAGGGCATATATAAAAGAGGAGACAGTCCACAATGTGTGATAATAGTTGTCTCAGGCTGTACCAATTATGGTATAAGATCAAATGTCCAAGGGAAACACTCTCGAACCTGGAGGTTCCCCAACCGCTCCTATTATCATAAAAATATCAAAGTCAATAATCCATGTAAATCATCAAAAAAATAAAATTATCCTATCAAATCTAATCAGCTCTTGGTGAGAATTTTGATCAAATCTCATGCATAAACATCATTGAACCTCACCTATCATGAGGTCAATCATCAATGCATCAAATCAACCTCACTTATCATGAGGTATGTCAATCAAACTATAATTATTCCTCACTTATCATGAGGATAATTATCATCAAATCAAACATCATACCTCACCTATCATGAGGTCAAAAAATCATATATTTGATCAGATTAATCAATCATATCAAACCAATAACTGATACAATCAGAAATTGACAAAATCAAGGAAAATTTGACAAAAACTACATCAATTTGATTTGAATGCTCTAAAATAGGCATTCAAAGTGCTAAAAAAATGGCATACACCATTTCATCAAACAAAAACATTATTGCAGATGAACAAAGCACCATTTTATCAAAAGCACCATTCTATTTGGTCAACGCGCTAAAAATTTGGGTGAAAGTACTAAAATTTTCAATGCGCTAAAACAGGAGGCTTAAGCGCTACACAATCTTACCTAAGTGCTAAAGTTCTCAAAGTGCTAACCTATCTGAGGGAATTGCTACAACAATCATCCTAAGTGCTAAACTTTGCAAAGCCCTAATCTATCATAATGAAGTGCTAAAATGGAACTCCTACGCACTAAAACATTGACTAAAAGCACTACAATGAAAAATCAAATGGCTAAAATAATTTGAAAAATAAAAAAACCAAAAATACACAAAAAAATGAGGAAAATTCACAAAAACAGAGGGGAAAAAGGGTATATACGGGAGGTTTGTACGCGGCCAGTCATTGATGATGTCATACACGCTCGAAACGATGGGTATGGTAAGGAATCAACATTGCTCCAAAGTCACAAAAAAATCTCTCTCACAAAATTTACAAAAAGTCAAATGCACAAATGAACTTGAAAAGGACCCTTTTGACCTTTTAATAGGTTATTAAAGATGGGATTTTGTGAGGTTGTTTAAATTTATTTTTGAGAGATTAATTCAAAAACTTCTTGGGGAACTTTTGACATCAATTATCGAGAGATAAATTTTACTCAACACTGATATTCATCAACCCTACTTCAAAATCATCAAAAAATCATAAAAATTTGAAAATTCCAAAAAATTGAAAAAAAAAAAATCATCAATTTATCTCCCTTGGGGGCATATATCCATCAATCATTTGAAAATCATGTCTGGGGCACACTAAAATTTTCCATCGATACTAGCAGTAGTAGCAACCCAAAATTTTCTTTCAAGCAATGCGTAAACACCACTTCAAAGAGGGGAAAATGTATACACCTAAAAATGGTCGAGAATATAATTAGTTAAATATGAATTATTTAATTAATTAATCCTAAATTCATCTACTTAGTAAATAAATAGAAATATTTATTTATATTAAGTTAACTATTAATTCTTCTATTTTATCATATTTTTTTTCTCTTAATTAAATAAACAAAATCAAATACTTTGTTTTATTTAATTATTATCATTATTATTTCTTCTATACTTTATCCATTAATTCTATCTTAAATTAAATACACAACTTCAAATATTTGTGTTATTTAATTATCTTATCATATTTCCTCTTAATTAATAAAGATATCCTAAAGATTTATTTAATTATCATATTCCTCTTTATTAAATAAAAAATTATCAAATATTTATTTAATTTAATTAAATATTCCTATTTTTCTAATTTGAATAAATCAAAAATATTCAAATAAAGACATAAATCAATATTCCTCTATTCACTCACCAATAAAATTAGATTTTTAAATATAATTAAAGCAACTGGCATTCACAGGAAAGCCTCGGGGACAAACTTGCAGGAAATCCTCTTCAATCTTCTTCCTATGATCTTTCCTATCATCTTGCTTGGTGTTTTCATGGGGGTGAACAATCCCCATAATCAGCTCCAACTTCTCAATCTCTTACCATTCAAATCTCTAGATTGAATCTCAGCCTTTGTTGTTGTGCTTCTGTGCAAATGTACTGTCATAAATCTATAAATACAACTTCTTTTCACAGGAAATGGATCTTGAATCTTTGTATAAACTTATTTTGTAGCATTCACAACATTAAAACAATCATATCAATAGCAATAGCAATATAATTTAGCATTCATAACAATCATAAGAATCAGTAGAATTCACAACACGACAACATCATAGTTTTTACTGTAGCTTTCATCCATCAGGATTCATTTACAGTAACATCATAGATTTTAGTTTCATTATCAATCATCACAATCATTGCATTTAGCATCAATTCTATTCTCTAGATAAGCATTTTAATAGTTACGGTGCTCACAAATCTGAGAGCCCTCTGTAACTTGATAAATATTTGGAGATAGGAGACAATGCGATGCTTTCAAGGTTTCTATACTTTTTAAATTAGTTTAAATCATGTTAAATGTTGATATAATGTTTCATTAAGAAGTGTTTTAGTTTTTTTACTTATTGACTTATTCCACACTTATAGTAGTAACACCCACAATTTCTCAATTGCATAAATACAAGGTGATTACAATTGACTACTGTGGGGAACTTTTCGTCATCATCCTTCAGCTGACTCCTATGAATGATTCCCCTGTATGATCATCTATGATTTCCTTTCCTGACTTAGCATCCACCAATTGTGTCCCGCATGGCAATGTCAGTACACATAATAATTGTACATCTAAAATCACCTTAGAGAACATTCATCAACCACACATAAAATCAATATAGATAATCTACATAATATGTTAATGTCATTAAAATACCACAAGGATAAGATAAACCTAATGCCAAGGGCTTAAGGGAAACATTATACAAAATATTAAAATTTGACAACTAAGGTTCATGATAATGCCAACAAATAAACTATAAACTCTACATAAGATTTAACCAAAGACTAAGCTCATCATCCCCCCTAGCCTAATGTCTTGTTGGTCCTCTAGTAGAGGAAGGGTTGTTCCTTTGCTTGGTTAAGGCTCTGAAGTTCACAATAACAAGCTGACCAATATCCATTGTTGCAGTACGTGAATATGGATCCCAATAGAATCCTCCCAGTTTTTGTATCAACATCATGCTAGTAGAATCTATAGTTCGATATAGGCCACGTAAGAATGGGTGGTTGGAAGGTTAGAGGAAGCCAAAATCTCCCCTTTTCTCTACCAAGTCGGATGTACTTGTCGATTCTCTGTAATATTGCAACATAGTTATGAATAGAGTGGGGCTCAGCTTGCTTAAGCTCATCTGTCAAGCTATTCCATCGTTGAGCTAGATATCCTCACACAAGTTCCTCTTTTGTTATTGTTTTGACCTCATACTCAGTATAAACAACCTCAATCTAGGGCATTATTCTATTGCCATAGCTAGGTCTTAGAAGCATTCTGATCCATTCTCTATAGATATCCCTTGGGTTACTCAACTTAGCCATAATGTACAAGGAGATATTGGATTCCATTCTCCTATAAGCATTGTTCTATTCCCCCCAATTAGTTTCATTTTGTGCCTAGGACATAAATGCTCTCAGCTACACATCCCCAACATATAGCAATGGGTTCCACTCATGATCTTGCTTGACATCATAATTGTGTAGATAAAATTCACATAATAGGTTTTTCATTTTAGGGGAAGCAATTTTGTAGGCATTAAAAAATTCAATAGGAGTTTCAATGGAGGGATTTAAATTTGAAATATTTTTTGATAACTTGAAAGAGAGATATTTCTCTTTCAAGTGTAGGGCATAAACCCTCAGAGGAGCTCTACATTCAAGAATTTGTAGCACCAGGGTCACAATGCTATCTACTTTTTCCTTCAAAGTGGCAATCTCATTTTTTTCTTCAATAATCTCATCCCTCTCTTGGATTTTCTTTTTAATTTTCTTCTCCTATTTCCATTTCCTCTCCCTCCTTTCCATTTCTTTCCATAAATTTAAAATTGTTGTATGAATCATAAAATTAGGAGGGTTATGGATTCCTACCAATGTTTTTCTTGATGGATGCTCTTCATACGACACTATCTGCATGACCTCAGGCTATACAATTATCTATGGCTATAGGGGTACTACTTCTTCATCCCCTTTCTACTATAGGACCTCTTTGTCTCTGTTCCTAGCTTTGTGTTCACTCTTGCTATGTTTTCTGTTGTGGTTGTAGGAACTCTTGCCCCTGCTCTTGGCTCTATTGTAGGAACTCCTGCTCATCTTCAAATTCCTATATGATACTAGCAAGGTCTTCCAACATCACTTTTGCTGCTTCCTCAAAGATATCTTCTTCCTTCTCTTCAACATGCCCCTATGCTAGTGGAGCTTCAGTGTCCCCGTGTGATGTCTCATCACGCCTCAGGCTTTCCTATGAAGGTGCACAAAAATCCATCCATGTTGGCTTTGGCCTCCTAGAGGTGCTCATATGCTTTCCCTTGGCTATAGGATGAATAGGGTTAGCCTTCCTTTTTCCAACACTTGGCACCTCTTTTTCTATAGGCAAGATTGGGCCTTTTTCTTTTTCTTTCCTTGCTTTAGCTTCTTTCTTCTATGCCCTAGTTTTGATTAGGGTTTTCAAGGAGACATCATCATCAGAATTAGATGGAGAGCTTGCTCTTTCTGAATGTTCTACCTCAGAGGAACAAATATCTATGGTTTTTTCTACTGCAGGAGGATTAATACTAGAGCTAGCACTAGAAGTCAGAGTAGCAGGGGTGGCTTCAACTACACTGAATCTTCTACTAGACTTACGAGACTAAGTTATAACCCTGGGTGGAAAATGCCCGACATTGGAAAATTCTTCTTGATGGTAATTTTGATTAACATGAACAAATTCCTCCCAAAAAATTCCAAACACATCATGCAAAGATTTCTTAACTAGCAATTTTATTAAGCAATGGTGGGAGACATAATTATCCCCACCTTTCTTGGTCTCAGCCACCATAATGGAGAGAAGATTGTATAAGACATTGGGCACATTCATCCTTCTTTCATGCCTCAGGTGGATCAACAACTTAAAGTGTAATGAATGTAGGTTCAATAATCATCCCTCATAGGTGATAAACCTAATAAAGTTCATAGCTTCTCGCTTCCATGGTTTAGGTAGAGATATTATTTTCGCACCCTGCTTGTCAATGCTAATTGGTGGGTTGCCATGTACTGCAAATTCTGCTCTGGCCGACCTGGCATCCCTATAGGTAGGGTGAGGTTTTCCCTCAATAGATAACCCTAAAATTTTTGTAATTCTTTCTTCAGTCACCACCACTTCTAACCCCTTTACCAAAACTTTACCTTCCAAGAATGTTTGGGCGAATTCAAGTGCAATTCCCTTGTCAAAGCTGTCAACTTCGTGAAATAGTTGAACCATCCACAACACTAAAATTCTGCTAGACATTTTCCATCTTGCAACAATGCGTTATGAACCGAGGGCTCATTCAGAATTAAACCACCCCCCATTACTATCACTCAACAAAATTTCATTCTTCTGCAATTTTTACTGCCAGTGCCAACTGAATTTCCTTCTTTGTCTCTGATTTTTACCATTTTCTACTTACATGACAAGGAAATTAAGGCAAGAAAAGGGTGATAAATGTGAATGATAATGGAAAATATTGGCAACTCAGTTAACATCACTTCACACATGCGAACTAGATTTTCAAATCGACTTGTTTAAACTTTCTGATGTAACATGTCTATGATTTGACGCACAAGGAGTTTATTTGCATTTTTTTTATTTCCCCCCTAGCCTAATTTTGGATAGGTGTCAACATATGTGGGAAGAGAGTGGCAGCTTGATAGGAAATGATGACATATTATGCAATCACCTATAATAATGTGTGATGATTAAATAAATGCAATAAAAAGGTAATTAAGCGATGATAATTATTGTGTACATACTTGGGTGAGCAAAGGATGTGTTTGCAAAGATCGTGGAGAGAAAGTACCGACTTTCCTTTCTTTGAAATGATTGAGAAATTAATGAAGAGTGAAGTGAAGTGGAATGAGATGGAATGAAATGATGGAAGAGAGAGAAAGGTGGTATGGATGGACAGATGGGTGGATGGGTGAAGAAATGGATCTCCACCAAGGTGGAAATATTTATTATGAAAAAGTACGTACCTTAATTTAGCCAAAAGGTGGGCTGTCAGGTCCATCGACTCTGGCTACAGGAAGCTCGTGTACTGAATTCTGAGTGAATTTCTGCAAGAGCCTGTCCCTGGGGGCTGGATTAAGTGACTTAAATCCATTAGGGTAGATGGTAGTGAGATGATAATTTAAGTCATCTAACAATATCCAATCATCTGGTTGAAATTCATGCTCCCAATCATGCCATCACATCCTCTGACTTTGCATTACTTCAATGTGGTGCAAGGAAAACTTTCTCATCTTATCCAAAGCATCTGGTTGTGTGATCAAAATAGGAACATGGGTCAAAGCTTCCTCCAAACTGTAACAGTCCTTTGTCCATTCAACATATTTTGTTAGGAGAGTGCACAATGGCAAGGGAAAATGGTCTTCCTTAGTGACATCGTTAAGTCTTTTGTAATCAACAAAAACTCGCGCCACTTCTCTCCTTTTTTTAGCATGATTACTAACAATGACATCCATTGGCTATCTGAAATAAGGTAGATAGACCCAACAGTTATCAATTTCTATAGCTCTGTTTTGACAATTTCTCTCAATACAGGGTTCATTTCTTGTTCAGGCTGCCCTACTAGTTAACAATAAGCTCTAATATAGATCCTACGAATGCATAACTTAGGATTCAGTCCCTTCATGTCATGGTAGTCCCATGCAAATGCATGCTGATGAGACTTCTACAATTGTTTGAGTCCATATGGCAACATGGTATGGAATATGCCTATTGCTACAGGAAGAGTGGCTATAGGAAGATTGTCTGTAGAATGAGTAGTTGTAGGGAGAGCAAGAAAAAGTATTCTAATGGAAGTAGAGGATGATGCTTTCCCAACTTCATAACAATTTTGGATTATTCCAGACAATACTTCATTTGCGTCTTGAGACTACAAGAAAGGACTTCTACCTAGTGTCATGAGCTACACCACCAAGTTCACTTCCCTAGCTTCCTCATCAATATGTGGCCATAGAGAGAAAATCATGAGGTCTTTTGGATGCTCCCAAGAGTCTAGAAGATCTTCTACTATATCACCAGGCTTGATAGTAGAACTATTAACAAGGTACAATACATTAGGAGTAGGTCTTATACATTCAATGTTTAGCTATTGTAGGATGTGCTTAGTCATCATATTGATGGTTTCCTTCAAATATTTACTTGAATCACGTGGATAACAACTAATGATATAGGGGTATCTAGATCATTGTACTTGGAAATGGTCACTTTTTTAAGGATGATGCGAGTAAGTTGTCTCTTCACATGGACTATAGTCAAATGTTTCTTTACCCTTCCTAGCTTCTTGAGGTATCTGCTAGGTATAGGAACATCCTTTGTGGTCTGAAACAGGGATGTCTGGACACATATATGCCCTAACTAACCCATGATGTCAAGAGTTTCATCTTCCTTTCTTATCTTGTGCTTAGAAATTTCCCATTCCTAAGGAAATGGTAGCTCTTGTTCCAGTACTGTTGGTTGAATAGGACCATATAGAGGTTCATATTCCTCTTCCACATGTATCTCAATGATAATGGATGCAAAAGGAATTGATACAATAGTGTGAATATCACTTAAACTCACAACATATGCAAGGAATTGATTTGGATCAGCAAGGTATATTAGTTGTAGCTGTGGTATGTTATTTGGGTAGGGTATGGGTTGACCTGTTAGCTAAGTAAGTTTGTGTGCATTAACAGGTGGAGGTGTTATTGCAGGCTGCTAGGATTGAGAAAATGGTTGCATGAAATTGATCACCTAGTTTGGCCCAAAAAAATATAATGGACCTAGTAACATACCTTTCCTTGGAACCTAGAACTTCCTTTGTGCATCATAGTAGACTTGTTCTTTTTCAATTTCAAGTGGAATCTAACTATCAATATTAGCTACCATCTTGCATCTTCAGTCCTCCTCCTTTTTTTTGTGATGATGGAAATATTCTTCCAACATTGCCTCTACTTCTTCTTGTTTTTCTTTGGCCTGAACTGTATCTAGCTGAGTAGTTACATTAATTGTAACACTCTATGTGGAGTCTATCAACAAATCAATAATCTCCATCCTTGGAACTTCCCTGGGAGAATATTGAAAAATTCTCTCTCCTTTTGAAGCTTCTCTTGAATAGTCCTAACACATTTTCCTGATATCCTCCCAAGAAACTTGAGTGATATCTCTTTTTGCCATCAAGTCCAAAGCATCAATGTAACTCTCATTGATTCCCTTCAAGAAAAATAGCTTTTGAGATCTTTCATTGGGTATATGGTGCAAAGATTCCTATGTGTAGGACAAAAACCTTGAAACATAATCTTCCAAGCTCTCATCTTCCTTTTGTTGCATCCTAAAAGCATCACCTCCTTTTGTATCATTTCCCCAACAATATTCCTTGTATTTTCCAAGGAATTTTGTCTTTATGTCCCCCAAATTTTTCATGGTATCTCTTCCTAGGCTGGTAAACCATCCTAGTGCAGCTTCTCTCAAAGTGGTGGAAAATGGCTCAAACCAAGGAGCATCACCAGTGTAGTCATAATACTGGCAGAGTAGGTCATCTTTTATCAAGAGGGTATCACCCATGTCTTCTTGATAGATTCCCAGGGAAAAGGGCTATCAATCTGGTCTTGATCTTTAGTGGAGGCTTCCAAACTTAATCAGATCAGGGTATACACCAGCAAAAAGGGAAATTCTTTTTCTTCTTTTCTTCTGGAAGATTTGGGATCTCAACTAGTTGCGGTATCAACTTAGCATCAAATAGCTCGCACAAAGAATGGGAAAAAGAATAATAGATCATTACCTACCTAAGCAAAGGGTGTTTTAAGAATGCCCAAGATAAATACTATAATAGGAAGACTATCAATAACTCCAAATAACCTTCTAGCTTGACACCATCCCTGACAATGGTGCTAAAAGCTTCTACCTCCTACAAGGATCTCCTAACTGGGCTTCTATAGCCATAATTCAGAGACTGGACATCTAACCTGAATAGCTATTTGATCATCATGGAGGTGTATTTAACTTGTCAACCAAGGGATGTAGACTTGAAATGGGTCAACATTGTATGTGCACTAGGAGTTCCTATGTAGCCATCTCTAATCTACAACTAAGAAACACACAATACTAAAAGTAAATTGTAGAAAGGAAATAAATGCTAAACATTAACCAACAACTATGCTAAACTAAAATGCATGATAGGAATAAAGATCTGGTGAACATATAGGAAACTACTTTGTCTGCTTTGGCTACAAGAACAGACATAGAATGGACTTCTGGTGGCTGCAGGAATAGTCAATACTAGATTTTGAACTAAGTGCAGAACAAAAAATAATGAATAAGATAATTACTCTAAAGAAAGGATTACTCACCAAGTGGGCCCCCTTGGATGAGTATCCAGTAAGACTAAACCCAAATACTCAAGTTCAGACTATCATCTCATTCATTGAAAATCATGTAAACAAATCAACAACATGGTTGTACGAAAAGTAGAGAATGCTCAATATATGAATATCATCTTTCAACAATAATCAAGAACTCAAGACTTCTCTAGAACTAGCAATAACTAAGGGCCGAACCCCCTCAGAAGGAGATTCAAATCCATATTTATTCAACCATCTACCATCTAAACAGGGCGGTCAAATCCCACTAATTGAGAGGATGCCATTTAGGGAAAGTAAGGAAAAGAATGGTAGAGCAGTTACGTCTACAGGGAATCCAGTCAGACATGCATGCCCAATCATGGACTCAACGTTGTAGTAACACCCATGATTGCTCAATGCCATAAATACAAGGCAGTTACAATTGACTACCGCCAAGAATCTGTTACCATCGTCCTTCAGCTGACTCCTTTGAATGATTCCCCTGTATGATCATCTATCGGTTTCCTTTCCTAACTTAGCATCCACCAATTATGCCCTACATGGCAATGTTAGTATGCATAATAATTTCACATCTAAAATCACCTTAGAGAACATTCATCAACCACATGCAAAATCAATATAGATAATCTGCATAATATTTTAATGTCATTAAAATACCACAATGATAAGATAAACCTAATGTCAAGAGTTTAAGGGAAAAATTATACAAAATATTAACATTTGACAACTAAAGTTCATGATAATTCCATCAAATAAACTATAAAATCTACCCAAGATTTAACCAAAGACTAAGCTCATCAATTCAAATGGAGGAACTACCCAATTATATAGTATTTTTTCTTCTTGAATCAAACTCCTCAACAATTTTAGTTTTTCACAAGATTTCTTCCTTTTCAATGTTCAATTGTATATCACTCAAATAAAATTACTAAAAATACAAATAACCAATGTATAATGTTAAATTCCTACAATTCAATCACAATTAACATTGCAACACTACAAAAATTGAAACTAGAATTGATATATATCAAACTTGATGTGAAGAATCTATTATTTCCTCCTTCCTAAGTTGGAAAACCATAAAAAGGGTGGTGGAAAGTTCATGCAAAGGTGGTAGAATGTGAACAATTTGCATGTGCACTTCCCAACAACATCAAAAGCTCTTTTTTTCAGAACACATGCATAACCAGGAGAATAACAAAACATGTGGGCCTTCATCACAAGTGTGGTAACTTTTTTACAATTTTTAGAGCAAGCTAAAACATGCTCATATTATATCACTCTTGTTTATAACACACTCACATTATAACACGCTCACGTTATAACAAGCTCATGTTATAACACACTTGTTTTATAACATGAGCACATTTTGTCTTTCTGTACAAAATGGCTACATCTCAACTTATTTAAAATAGGCTCACATTATGAAAATGTTGATTTTCTAAAGTTTTTCTCTCTCTATCTCTCTCTCCTTAGCTATCCATCCCTCCTTAGCTATCTAGGTCTCTCACTTAAACCTAAACCCTATCCATCAACCCTCAACCCTGGACACTATGAACTAAACCCTAATCCCTCAACCCTATACCCTTAAACCCTTAATACCTCAACCCTTAAACCCTAAACCCTAATCTCTCTCTCTTTCTCAATCACTGCTTCTATCTCTCTCCCACTCCTCTCTCACCCCCTCTCTCTCGTGCACTCCCCTTCTCTGTCTAACTCACTCCCTCTATCTCTCTCCCACTCCCTCTCCCTCACAACCTATCTCTTGCACTCCCCCCCTCTCTCTCCCTCTCTCCCCTTAGCCATCCATCCCTCAACCATGTAAGTCTCTCACTTAACCCTAAACCCTCAAACCTGGACACTATTCCTTCAACCCTAATCCCTTGTTATGCCCTTACCCCTATAGTGTGTATTGGGTTATGAGTAGTTGGCTTGTGGCTATTTTAACTCTTAATTAACTCATATTATCATTATTATATTTTTATTTAGTTATTTAAGTTGGCCTAGAGATTATATAGGGTTATCAAAGTCATCCTAGGTGATATCCTAGGCATCAATAGGTATATATAGGAGGTTGTGAATCTTATTTGATCATCATGTTGAGTATTGAGTTCTTATTGAAGAATATTGGAGGTATCCCCCTCGAACTAAATTATGAGGTTTCCCCTTCAAAGTGGCATATTATTAAGTATTTTCTGCATATTTCATATTATATTCTTCTTGTCCAAGTTATTTTATTACAAGTGGTATCAGAGCAGGATCTTGGCACTGTGACAAAAAGACATTTTTTGTCAATTTTGGAGGTCATTTTGGAAGGTGTACATATATTTTAGATTTTGGTGATTTTTTAAAAAACAATTAAAGGGTTTTTGATGACCATATTAAAGAAGGTACAGTCCAGATTTTAGAGGAATTGGAGCAGATTTGAGAGAATTATTGTAGAATCAAGGTTTCTACAAAATTTATTTGGAAGCTGAATAGCTCTCACATCATCTAGAATTGGAGCTGAATTTTTATTATGTTTTTGTAGATATTACTAAGGAGTCTACACTATAAAATTTGGATAAATTGAAGTAGAAATAAGATAGTTATTGCAAAATTATGGTTTTAAATTTTTTTTCTCTTGAGGCTACAAATTACCTAATTTTTGGGAGATTTTTCTATTGGAGTGTGACCTAGGGCTTAGTAAGTTACCAAAAAAAAAAGTATTTTAGCTTTATTTGTGTGATTTATTGCAAAATTATCTTTCTTGACCTTCTTTATAAAAAAAGTAGCCACAAAAAAGAATAAAAAGAAAAAGGAACAAGAAGTAGAACAGGAAAAGGAGCAATAGAAAGAGAAAGAGAAATAACAAGAGCAAGAACAAGAACAAGAGTAAGGTAAAGAGAAAGAGCAGGAACAAGAGCAAGACAAAGCAAGATCAAGAAGAAGAAGAACAAGAAGTAGAAGTACAAGAAGAAGCAGAAGTAAAAAAAGAGAAAGAGAAAGAACAAGAACAAGTAAAAGAGAAAGAAAAGAGTGGGAACAAGAAGCATAAGTATCTAGAAAAAGAAGTGGTAGTAAAAAAGGAGATGAAGAAAAAGAAAAAGAAAAGTTAGCATTGAGGACAATGATTTTGTAAAGAGGAGGGCAATTTTATGCCCTTACCCCTATAGTGTGTATTGGGTTATGAGTAGTCAACTTGTGGATACCTTAACTCTTAATTAAGTCATATTATCATTATTATATTGTTATTTAGCTAGTTAGGTCAGCCTAGGGCTTATATAGGGCTAACTAAGTTGGCTTGGTTGGTATCCTAGGCATAAATAGGTATATATAGGAGGTTGTGAGTCTTATTTGATCATCCTGTTGAGTATTGTGTTCTTAGTGAAGAATATTGGAGGTATCCCCCTTGAAGCAGATTAGGAGGTTTCCCCCTCGAACTGACATATTATTATCAAGCATTTGTAGCATATTTCATATTATATTTTTCTTGGTGTTTCATAACATCCCTCAACCATATACCCTTAAACCCTTAATACCTAAACCCTTAAGCCATAAACCCTAATATCTCTCTCCCACTCCCTCTCTCTCACTCCCTCTCTCTCCCTATCTCTCAATTCTCTCCCTCTAGAACCCTACCTAGATAACTCTCTCTCTGTCTCTTAGGTCTCTCCTTCCCACCCCCTCATGCTCTTAGGTCTCTCCCTATGGCACCCTACCTAGATAGCTCTCTCTCTCTCTCTCTATCCCTCCCACCCCACCTAGATAAGTCCCTCACTCCAACCTCTCTCTCTCTCTCCCTCCCTCCCTCCCTCCATCCCTCTTAGGTCTCTCCCCCACACACCATCTCCCTCTTTTAGGTCTCTCTCTCTCCAACCCCCTAGATCTCCCACTCCCTCTCCCTCTCTCCCTCTCTCTCTAGTCTCTCCCTCCCATGCCCTCTCCCTCTCTTAGGTCTCTCTCTCTCACTCTCTCTATCTCTCTCCCATCCCTCTATCTCCCACTCCCTCTCCCTCAAGTCTCTCCCTCCCACCCCTCTCTCAAGTCTATCCCTAAGGAACCCTACCAACATAGCTAAATAACTCTTTCTCTCTCTCTCTCTCTCTCACTCACTCCCTTTATCTATCTCCTACTCCCTCTCTCTCAATCTTCTCTCCCACTCCCTATCTCTTTCACTCCCTCTCTCTACTTATCTCTCAAGTCTCTCCATCCCACCCCCTCTCTCTCTCAGGTCTCTCCCTCTAGCACCATACCTAGATAACTCTCTCTCTCTCTCTATCTCCCTTCCTCCCTCCATCTCTCTCTCTATCCCTTACACCCTACCTAGATGAGTCTTGACTCAAACCCCTATCTCCCACTCCCTCTCTCTCTCCATCTCTTTCAAGTTTATCCCTCCCACACCCTCTCCCTCTTTTAGGTCTCTCTCTCCAACCCCCTCTCTCCCACTCCATCTCTCTCTCTCTCTCTTGTCTCTCCCTCTCTCAGGTCTCCCTCTCTCACTCCCTTTATCTCTCTCCCATCCATCAATATCCCACTCCCTCTCTCTCCCACTCCATCTCTTTACCTTTCTCTTCCTGTCTCACAAGTCTCTCCTCCCCACCCCCCTCTCTCTTAGGTCTCTCCCTCCCACCCCCTCTCCCTTTCTCAAGTCTATTATCTCTCACTCCCTCTATCTCTCTCCCACTCTCTCTCTATCTAACTCACTCACTCCCTCTCTCTCTCCCACTCCTGCTCTCTTAGGTCTCTCCCTTTGACACCCTACCTAGGTAACTCTCTCTCTCTCTCTCTCTATCCCTCTCTCTCTCTCTCTCTCTCTCTCTCTCTCTCTCTCTCTCTCTCTCTCTCCCTCTCTATCCCTCCCACCATACCTAGATAAGTCCCTCTCACTCCAGCCCTCTCTCCCACTCCTCTCTCTCCATCTCCTCCTCTCTCTCCCTCCCTCTCTCTCTCTATCTCTCCCTCTCTCTCCTTATCTCTCGAGTCTCTCCATCCCTCCCCCTATCTCTCTCCTCTCTCTCTCTCTATCCCTCCCACCCTACCTAGATATGTACCTCTCACTCCAACCCCCTCTCTCCCACTCCTATCTCTAGAGTCTCTCCCTCTTGCCCCCTCTCTCTCTTAAGTCTCCCCCTAAGGTACCCTACCTACATAACTAGATAACTCTCTCTCTCTCTCTCTCTCAGGTCTCTATCTCTCACCTCCTCTCCCTCTCTCAGGTATCTCTCTATCTCTCTCAATCAGGTCTCTATCTCTGACCTCCTCTCCCTCTCTCAGGTATCTCTCCCTCTCTCACTTAGGTCTCTATCTCTCACCTCCTCTCCCTCTCTCAAGTATCTCTCTATCTCTCTCCCTCCCACTCCCTCTCTCTCTCACTCCCTCTATCTCTCTCCCACTCTCTCTCTCTATCCATCCCACCCTACCTAGATAAGTCCCTCTCACTCCAACCCCCTATCTCCAATCCCATTCCATCTCTCTCTCTCTCAAGTCTCTCCCTCTCATCCCCTCTCTATCTCTCTATTAGGTCTCTCCCTAAGTCACCCTACCTACATTGTTAGACAACTCTCTCTCTCTCTCTCTCACTCCATCTTTCTCTCTTCCCCCCCTCTCTCTCTCCCTATATCTCAGGTCTCCCCCTCTGTATCCCTACCTAGGCAACTCTTTCTCTATCCCTCCCACCCTACCTAGATAATCCCTCTCATTCTAACCCCCTCTCTCACTCCCTCTCTCTCTCTCTCTCACCCACCCTCTCTATCTCTCTCCCACTCCCTCTCTCACTCCCCCTCTCTCACACTCCCTCTTTCTCCCTATCTCTCAAGTCTCTCCTTTTGGAACCCTACCTAGATAACTCTCTCTTTCTCTCCCTCTCTTCCCCCCCTCTCTCTCTTTGGTCTCTCTCTCCCACCCCCCCACTCTCTCTCTCCCGCTATCCCTCCCACCCTACCTAGATAAGTCCCTCTCACTCCAACCCATTCTCTCCCACTCCCTCTCTCTAAGGTCTCCCCTTCCCACCCCCTCTCCCTCTCACAGGTCTCTCTCATGTCTCTCCCTCCCTCTCTCCCTCCCACCCTACCTAGAAAATTATCTCTTAAAATTATCCCTCCCTCTAAATACATACATACATACATACATACATACATACATACATACATACATACATACATACATATAAGTAGACATATATACATATAGGAATACATACACACACATACTTACATACATACAAGCATACATACATTGATACATACATACATACATACATACATACATACATACATACATATACATACATACATACATACATACATACATATACACACACTGATACATACATACATGCACACACACACACACACAGACATACATACATACATATGTACACACACATACATACATACATACATACATACATATAGGCATACATACATACATGTAAGCGTGCATACATAAATACATACATACAAATATATATATACATACATTTAATAGACTATCATTTAGCACAAAGCAAGGCATAACATGAGCATCTTATAACATGCCTGCATTATGTCTTGCTTAGGAAACTCTTGAGCACAAATGCAAAAAATATGTCAAAACCATGAAATAATGTGTTCAGATTATTTCTTGCTTTGGGAATCCCCAAGACTTAGGCTTGGTATTTGCTTTGGATTACCAACAAAAAATCTTAGAGTTCCTTCCCAACAACCAAAGACGTGTTTTTGCATATTCTACAAGATTTCACATAATTGTGACTGTGCTAGCCATCAGGTTTGCACATGTTTTAAGGTAGAACAAATTGAACACCTAGGTATTGCTAGGCTCTCTCTTACAAGGAAAAATTAAGTGGAAAATCTTTGCCAATTGGAAAATTCTAGGAATCGACCAAGTCAAAATTAGAAATTTTCTCGCACCCAATAGGGTGTCCAAATCGCCCCGATTTTATGAACTATAGGTCCAATGCATGTCCATTCGCCAATGAGTTTTTTATGAGGCTCATTTAAGCAAAAAAATTTCCAATGTCAAACTACGCGTTTCAATTGGACCAAATAATATTTTTTCCTAGAATCCTGAAAGTATTTAATAAAGCACCTACATATTCACCAATACTATTGAAACAACATTGTATCAGGACCCATTTAGCCAATTTAAATTTTCAAATAGTTGCTTGTGAAGACCCATTTCACCAATTGAAATTTATAAATAGTTGCTCATAAGGACCTATTTTTCCAATAACATTAAAAAATAATTACATTAGAGGACACATTTCACCTTGAAAATTACAACGTATGATTGTATAAGCACATGAGATTCACCAAATTTTTAATATACCATTTAAAAATCCCACGAAATTTTCCAATTATGAAATCATGGATTGATATAAATACAATCAAAAGTGTCATTTATTCTTACACATTTTGTTTGGTTCTGAGGTTCTACTTCTCTATTCAGAAGTTAGTGAAAGCCAAAAATGTAGACTTAAAAGGTGAGTGATCATTTCTTCATAGTGTTATTAGTTATAATAATAAGTTTTCTAAGTTATCTCTTTTCCATTCTTGCTTCAACAAAGTGAACCTTAGAAGTTAGAGCCAAACTATGAAGTTTTGAAGTTTTTGAAACCTCCGACCCACCAAGTAGAAAGATGACCAAGAAAGACTTGCAACTCAACAAAGTGAACCATCAACCAAGTCGGTGAATCACAAAGTTATGAAAATTTAGAACTCTGCGACAAGGTTATATAACTTTGAGGACTATTGACTAAGTTTAGGAAAAGCCAAAAAAATTATATTGTATTCCATGGTATTAAATTTGATATGTGATTCTGCACCATTTTTAAAGAACAACACTTATCACATTACTTATAAATTCCTATTGCATTTCCATTCACACAATCTTTGATAAATAACTGAAAGGAATATTATCAATCCATTCCTCAAATACAAATAAATACAATCGAAAGTGTCATCTATTCAAAAGTCAACCAAAGCCAAAACATATACTTAAAGGCAAGTGATCATTTCTTCATAGTGTTATTAGTCATAATAATAAGTTTTCTTTCTCTTTTCCATTCTTACTTTAGTATTAAAGATGATATTGAGTAGGGAATGTGATCTATATTATTATTCTTTGTCCTTAAACAAGAATTTTTTTTCTAGTTTTTATTCGAAGTGAGAGAGGAATATGTCGAGTGAATTAGAGATCAATATGTCAAGCGACTCGAGCAACAAGGGTAAGGCTCATGCCGCTCCTCCAAGTGGTGAAGAGACTCCTGCAGCTTCTCAGAATCCTTTCGCTCCTCAGGGTGGTAAGGCTCCTACCGCTCCTTAGACTCCTGCTACTCCTTAGGGTGGTGAAGAGACTCATGCCACTCCTCAGGCTCCTTAGGGTGGTGAAGAGACTCCTGCCACTCCTTAGGATCCTTAGGGTGGTGAAGAGACTCTTGTCACTCATTAGGCTCCTTAGGTGGTGAAGAGACTGGGAGGCCATTAGAATGAAAAAAACTTAGATGTACCATGCATTCTTACTTTGGAATTTCCAAAGCTTCTGATACATCAGGTCAAGATGGAGCTACATCATCAACTCTTCCACCAAATATTGGTAGCATTCCCAATACCTCACCGCCACCGAAAGGTCAAGTTGATATTGTTATTGATTTAAATCAAAATGTATCAAATCATGATAGCAATACTGCAAAAGATGTTCCAAGGGATACCTTGGGCCCAGATAGCTAGAATGAGATAATTAACTTGGATGAGGATGATGATGTTGGTAGCAAGAAAAGGAAAAATAAAATAAAAAGGGGGCATGAGTGGGAAATGACAAGGAGTTTTCAACCTGGTTAGTTGTCAAAATACCCATTCATGGTACTAGTGGGGATTGGCAATGCAAATGATATTGAAAAGGAAACATTGGCCAAATGTAAGATTTTTAGTTGGAAATATGGAAGAGCCAAGATGTTGCAGCTAAATATTGGCACTATAGAAAATCATATCGTTAAATTTTATGAAAAAAAAATCATAGACAAAAAGGAAGAATCACTCATATAATAGAAATAAAAGGATGAATGTCTTCATGTTAGGTATTTCATGGATTATGAATAGCATGAAAAAAGAATGTCAAACATTGTTGCATGTAAAGGTACACTTGAGGCTCAATTTGGAAAAGCAATGGAACAAGAAAATATGTCAAAAACTATTCAGATGAGTGTTGTTTTTCATATTTTTTCCAAAGGGCATCCTATGACAAATTACCAAGAATATTCTGGTTTATTATCTTATTTAAATGTTCCTCACTATCCCTACTCACATTGGTCAGTAAACGCTGGATGGGATTGGGAAAAATGTCTTGCTACAATGGAAAAGGAAGATTTAAAGGATAAAGTAAAAGAGTCAAATTTCATTGCATTATCTTTAGATGAAGTTACTACGGTAGAAAATACTTCTTGGGTCTGTATGCATTTATATTTTTTACAACAACATGTTCGCAAAGATCTTCTCTATGTTGATAAAATGAAGAAAAGTTCAACATCACAAAATATATTTGAACTAGTCAAAAAATCTTTGAATGAAATTGCAGGTATGGATGAGTTGACAATTGTGAAAATGTTGGTGTGTGTAGGAGTTGATGGAGCTGCAGTGATGCAAGGTTAAAGGACCGGTGTGTTCATAAAGCTACAAACTACGTGTGCACCATACATGCTTGGCATTCACTACTTGGCCCACAGAATGAATTTAGCATTCAAAATTGTAAGCAAGTTTCCTACAGTATCAAAAGTTGAAAATATAGTTCATGAGATCCACACATACTTCTGCTGAAGTCCTACACATTTCACATAATTTCAATTTTTTTTTGAGGGAATGAAACCAGGAAACAAGCTTCTCAAGGATGTCGATACAAGATTGATCTTCCTGCATGGACTAGTGCAATGAGTTCTTTCAAAATATCAATCCTTGATTGGAGTGATGTATAAAATCGCAACACAGTAGACAAAGCTCCTAACTTCTTACATAGGTTAAGTGATATAGAGACACTTTTGACTTTAACTAGTCTTCTCCCCATGCTGGATGTGATGAATGAGCTCATGAAGAAATCTCAAGAAAAAACTATGTTTATTAATGAATATGTCAATCTATGTAAACATACATGCTTGGCCCTTGATCATCTATATCTAGATCTAACACAAGATGGCCCAAATTATTTCATGTGGTAGAAAATTACTGATTTGAATGATCCTAATAATTATTTATAGTTTAATGCAAGTGGGCACATATGCATATATGTACATGGATATGAGATACAAATGTACCAATGTAAGATATCTAGGTGCTCTAGCAGAGAAGTAGCTATTAACAAGGAAGATTTTCAAGGCATTGTTAAATCTATTGGTGATAATTTGAAGGAAATTGCAAAATATCTTTCCTCAGAGATTCGTGAAAGATTCCCTTGACATGAAATACTTGAAGCCATGAATATTGTGTATCCTCAATTTCGGGAAAATTGAGATAACCCAAAATATTTTCATGATTAGGTAAAAATATTGATTGAACAATTTTCAAAAACTGTAACATACACTAAGTAGAAAATAGAAGGAATTTTAGATGAAGCTAAGCTTAGAAAATAATGTAAGGATTTTTCAACAACTATGAAGGACCAATATAAATCCATGGGAAAGGACAATGCCTTTGAACCAAGATCAATAAAAAAGGTTTGAACAAACTTAGGTCATAATGAAATATTGTGTGGTTTGATATCAAAATATTTCAAATTTGTATTATGTCAAACAATGATATTGAGGTTGGTGGAGGCTGAGAGAGTTTTTAGTACATTAGGGTTTTTGAAATCAAAGTTAAGAAACAAACTAGACAAGAATTTGGAAAACTTATTGAGGATGAAAGGAACTACGTATAATGTCAAAAATTTTCCTTTTGAAAGGGCATTTGCAATCTAGAGGTCCACATGTGAAAAAAGAGGGACCGGGTTGTGCAACACTCCAATTCCAAAGGCTGGTACTAGTGGCATTGGCAGTGGCAATGGGACTCAGACATATGACATTGACAAAAATGACACAATGAATGTTGAATT
This sequence comes from Sequoia sempervirens, assembly GCA_007258455.2. Lineage (NCBI taxonomy): Eukaryota > Viridiplantae > Streptophyta > Pinopsida > Cupressales > Cupressaceae > Sequoia > Sequoia sempervirens. Next base: position 170,216 of record VDFB02296231.1, read on the forward strand.
TGAGACACAAGTTGAAGAAAATGAAGAGCAGATTTCAAATCAAATGCAAGACGATTCTTTTACTTTATCTGATGATGAACGTTAGTTTGAGGACCTCGAGTTCATTTGGGAAATGGAAAAGATTCATGAGAATTAGAAGGTTTTAGGTATTTATATTGCACTTCATGGATCCCAAGATCAAATTCCATTGTTCCATACTGTAGTTGATGATATTTTATATTGTATTCAATGAAATTGTGAATCAATGCAATTCATGATATTTTATTTTATATTGCACTTCATGAATCATATTCCAAAGTCAAATTGTAGATGATGATATTTTATGTTGTATAATTCCATGAAATTATGATATTTAATATTTAATATTTTACATTAGTCCATGCATAGTATTCAATGAGGTTTTAGATGAGGATTCCCTTGAAATGTTAAGGCAAGATAAGTCCATAATGTTGCGTGGTCACTGAAACTTGAAACCTTAGAACCAAAGTTTGAAGTTTTGAAGTTTTCTAAACCTCCAACCCATCGACTAGAAAGATGACCAAGAAAGACATGTAACTCAACAAAGTGAACCATCAACCATGTTGGGGAATCAAGGAGTTAGGAAAATTTAGAGCTCTGTGACAAGGTTATAAAACTTTGAGTGCTAGTGACTAAGGTTAGGAAAAGCACCAAAACCGCAAATTTGAGTGATAGTAACCACAACAATGAAACTAACGAAAAATCCATCTTTCCAATTCCAATAATAGATAATCCATGACATGAATTCATATAATTTTTTAGTGGATATGCTAAGTAGTCATGGAGATTGAGTACTGATGTGTGAATTGTAATGCAATTTCACTAAGATTATGGATGCCTAGAATTAAAATCACCTTATAGTTCATATTTTAATTGTGTTAAAAGTAAAACTTGAGCATGTGCTCAAAGATTCATCACTCAACTCAATGCTTATTAGATTAATAAGATATTAACAATAGTATTAGTAGCATATACAACAATGAACATAATAACAAGTGTATCTAGAAGTTGAAACCGCTACCATAATTTTTCTTCAAATGATATAATAAATAATATAGATAATTGAACATCAACACATTACTGAAGTTTGAATTTGAACTTTTAAATTGATTATCATTGTATCACATGAAGGAATACATAGAGGCATTGGCAATGCAAAATCTTGCTCAAAGACAACTCTGCACGGAGCTAAGTTGGAACTTGGAAACTCATATTATCAAAAAATAAATCACTGCATCACCTTTTCTAGAAAATTCCACTATTTAGGTGTTGGAATTGTCATTTGTTCTAATTGATTTTGTTTAACTTGAAGATTTTTAAACAACTCATGATTCAAATTGGAAAATATCTTGGATTATTCAGTCAATTTTGCATTCAGGGTTAGCAATGTTTTGATGGAATCCAAATAGGTCACCACATATGGGTTCTAAAGAAACTGGTCCAAATAAATCTTCCTTGCATCCTCCATCTTCTTTATGAAATCATTCCATCCAACGAATCACTCATTAGTGTCAAAAGCCTCTGGTAAACCAAGCTTTGTGAAGTTCCTTAACTTTTCATCCACCTTCATCTTATCTGTAGCCAAATACAAATATTTCAATGTTTCATGCATTCTCAAATACTTTTCAATGACATATGACAACTTCAGTGATGTAGCAAGATGATTAGTAATCGGGTATGTGCAGGATCATGGTGCGCCAAAAAGTGGCAATATTATGAGGGTATGTGGCTGACAAATTTTTTTTCACCCAAAATTAATGAAACAAAAATGGTTTTTAGAGGAGATTCTCAGCTTTCCAAAAATATAAATTAGGATTTAATTTAAATTTAATAAATAATTATTATTCATTTTCTATTAGGATTATGACTAAAGTCCGATCGATAGGCTAATTGAAAAACATCTATAACTTTCAAAGTATCATATTTTTGAATCCAAAACAGTCACATTCTATGCTTCACATACTATAGGATTAAAAAAAAAAACTAAATTTCATGAAGTTTTGACCACCGAGTTTTATATTTTCTAAAAGTTGTAATAAAATTCATAATTAATTATTTACTTGAAAAATTACAAAAAATATGCATCACAAGTCCTCTACTTATATATAAAATCTTACAAAAAATATTATCATTTTATTATGGTTAGGGTAATGACACCTACTTCTTATTTTTCCCTAAAATTTAAGTATTACTGCATTGAAATTTCAAATTTTCACCAAATAGATTTTATTTATTTTAAATAAACCTAGTATTTTAGAAACTACTTTCAATTTTCTACAAATTCTATTCTTACATATTTTTGAAATAATATAGATAACTTATTCAAATATACGTCAAGTTGCCTAACACTGATTTTTCTGAATTTTTTGCCACTTAAGGGCTTGTTTTTTGCACGATGATCCTGCACATACCCAATCCCTTTTTATTTCAAAACATTATCACTAGATTTGTAGAATATTTGTTGAATTTGATTTGCTGATTTCTCTAATGCCAGCACATTTTTGTTCTCCATTAATTATTTGTTGAGATTCTTATGATGTTGTCTAATAGCATCAATCAATTGAAGCATGCCACACAAATGATCAATCCCTTGCATTATTTCATCCTAGATCTTGTGTTTCAAATGCCTCATTGTTTCTCTATAAAATTAAGATAACTTATTTTGACAAGACTTAATTTCATTTTTTGCTTCCATCAGTCTGCCTCTAATCTTTCATTTTTTTTTCTCTCCTTCTCCAATTTTTCTTCCTATTGTGCATTTCCATTTGCAATGCTTAGTCTTAATTTTTTAAAGTGGATTTTTCCTCACCATATTTCTTGTTGTTCTCATCTAGCCTTTGCTTCAGTTCATTCACTACAGTCTCATTTTTCTTATCTTCTTTACTTGTTAATGTAGAGGCAGATTTTTTAATTTTTTTTTCTAATTCATTTCTCTTGTTATCTATTGCTTTCCTCTTTGCTTTCTCATTTGCTAGGTCTTCCTGTAACTTTTCAATTTGAGTCTACAACCTTTTTTTCTCTATATCTTGCTTTAGCAATGATGTGTACACTAATTCATTGTTCTTCTTTGATACACTAATTTTTTCAGTATTTCTGAGTCCATAAAAAATCCAATTGAAAATTGTTTATCTTGAATTCAAATGGAGCCATCTGATTTGTTGGTTTGTTTTGAACTATGGGAACAAGAATTTTGTACTCCATGATTTCTTTACTTGTGTTAAATGTGGGTAGTACCATGGTTGTTGCAGGCTCTAAAGTTAGAGAAAACACATTCTCCATCAGTTGCTTCTTTTATTTTTTATTCAATTTTGATTTCTTTTTAAACTCCTCAATGTAATCAAAACCTAGGGATATAGGAACAATGGAAAGCTTGAATGGTGAAGGAATAGGAGTACTTGCAGTTGCTAATGATGTCACAACTAGACTAACTAGAATTGGGGGAGTACCTAGAAATAACTCCTTTGTGGTGGATCCATTGGTAGTGTGACTTGGAGTTGGACTTGTCAAAATCCTTTGCCTCTTCTGTATGCCTTGATCACCTGGTGTTTCTGTGGTATATTGTGTTATTTTCCTCTTGTGTAATTAGTTTTTGTAGCATATGTTGACCACTACTAGTACTACTACCCATACCATCACTACCAGAGGTAGTTGCAGTTGCACTAAGCCATCCACCATGGTCATGTCCTAGTTGTGATTATGTCTGACCATGAGGATGAGGATTTGAAGCTCTAACAAATTGAATTTTTTTGACTCTACTTGTTTTCCTTTGGTCTACTTTATTAGCTCCAAGGCTAGATTTATCAGCTGGTTTTCTATGTTGTACATCTATTACTGTAGGAATTCCTTATCCTTGGGACCCCAAACCACCACCTTCATAGCCCATTTTTTAGTTATGGTTTCTCCTGTAGTAAATGCTTCTTTTGTGGCCTCACTTAAATCAAGTTTGAAATTGACATGGCATTCTTCTTACCTATCATCATCAATTTCTTCATCTTCTTGTTCATTCAGATGCTCTATATTCCATAATTTGCTAAAATCAAGATCTTCTTCATTATCTCCATACTCTGCAAGAGCTCTTGGATCACCTAGGTCCTTCCTCATAGACCAAAAGGCAGTAATTTTTTATCATGAACAATTTTTTTTTTGTAACTTCTGTCTCTAGAGAATCTGACATTTTTACTCTACTAGATGGTCATAAAAATTGTTGTACCTCCTAATTTTCTTTCCATGCAATGCCATAATTTTTGCTAACAATTGTTCAAAAGAAATACCATTATCAGCAACACTTTTCTCCATTGCTTCTTTGACCTCATCCCAATCCTTGTTTCTCAAGTTTTTAGGCAAGGGTTTACTTTGATGTTGAATTCTACTTCCAACATTCTTATTGAGCACAATCATTGATTTAATGGTGTCACATGGATCATACTACCAGTGACAGATAGCATCAAAATAAAAAAAAATCAAAAGATCATGTGCCACACTAAATGATTTTCTCTCGAATGTAATCCCTCCACATGAAAAAGGTAAAGAAGGAAATAAGGTCTTCTTCCCCTGACCGCTAAAGTGTCTTTCATCAGTACTCTGCATCTGCCTTACATATTCCAAAAAAAAAACCCTTTCTATCACATTTATTGGAAGTTTGTATGGTTGTACTTCTGATCCATAAAATATTAGCATAGTATATTCTTCCATTAAGTACCAATCATCCAATTCTATTTCTTTTCCTAGTTGAATGTAGTTTCTACATGACATAGGCAATCTAGGCATTGGAGTATTTGTAATTGCTTGATGCAATGAAGCCAAAAAGTAGTCTACAAAATGACTATAGTTCCTTTGAGAATCATGCAACCTTATAACAATGGTCCATTCATATACTAGAGCCATTTTCTTTTGCTCAGGATTACTATTACCATAGGGTTGAATCTAAAGCTTGTTGGTTTGAAACAGTCCCCTGAATTTGAATAGAAAAATATAGCACAAGTAGGTTGTGAACCTAAATATCTTGGTGGTTCAACCTCCTTTAATCATTAAATTTTTTTTATGCATGGATTCTACAATGTGCTCAATAAAATTATATTTGGCATGTGGAACACCATAATAGATATTATACACCATTTCAAGGAGGCATGCACCCACTTCCAAATTGCTATCTAGTCCAAGGAAAAATGCTAGCATGGAATTAATATCTTGAGCCCATGGTTTAAAAGTATCCAAATCATAAGGAGGCTTATGATCACCTTTCAATTTCTTTCTATCCTAAACTTTTCTATTTAAGAAAGAATTTTTCTCCATTTTATCCACTGCTTCATAATCACTAGCAAGCTTTTCTAGATCAATGTGGACATTTCCAAATTCTTTGGTTATAAACCCAAAGCCCAACACTTTTCCAAGTTCTTTTGCATTAATGGATAACAATTATTCTTTTCTATACTTATTAACAATTGCTCTTTTGTTATCATCATAATTTAGGTCACAAACCATGATAAATTTTGGGCAAGGGAAAACCTCATGTAACATCATGCACCCTAATCCAGTTACCCACGGTGCACTAATACTATTAACTTGCAATTGCATTTTATTTGCATTCTTAGATGGAAATCTAAGTTCTAAGGTATGCTTACCATAGGTTTCAGGATCATTAATATCATGGTATTCATTAGTGAAACCTGGGGTTTTAAGTAAATTTGCATAATGTGTTTTTTTATCTGACATTGCTCTAGTGGTACTGGTGGTAGACATGCTATTACAATCAACAATATGAAATTTTTGAATTCCCTATTAGTCCTTAATTTTTCTTAATTATTAAGCCTCTTAACCCTATTAAACCTAAACTTCAAAGTTTGAAAAAATAATATTTTAAGAAATTTCAAGCAATGAAATGTAGCCACATGAATTCTTTAAATTACCTAGATTTTGAATTTTGATTCTTGAAGTTGAAACTGGGTTACTAGAATGGCTTTGTTGGAATTGGATCTGTGGAACCTAGAACAAGGTGTTGCACTACAATGAGCAAGCTAAATGACACCAAAACATCTACTCGTTACTTATGGACTACACAGTACACAATTAGGTAGTACAATGTACATGGATGACAACATTTAAAAACAAGCCATTAATGATTTACTTCTACATTGACAACAAATTCTAAACTGTTGATCTTTGTTAATCTAATGGTTATAGGGTGATTCCAGAGGTTTAAGTTCACAAGCATAGTGCTCTATGCATTTCATTACAAAATGCAACTACAACCATATGTCAAATGTTCATCAAATGGTTGATTAATTTATGATATAAATAATAAAGATAAAACATGTGTTTTAAATTTTCTTTAAACTTTAATGCATTAGGATTGACATCAAGGCTAAGGGGCCAAAAACTTAACATTGCAAAGGACTTAATAAAATGAATTACAATGTCACATTAATAGGACAACCATTTATTTTATTACAACTAAATTACAATGTCACATTATTACATAGTACAAATACAAATGTAAGCGCACATTCCAAGCTTCTGCTAGAATGCTGGCGAAAAGTTGAAAACATAAATGTGATACATGTATCTCTAAAAATAAATAGAACTTGTCCAGTCAACCATGAGCTCTCAAAATAAACTCATGGGAATTGCCGAGTTAGCCATGGTCTTTGAAAATAAATGCATGGGGAAAGGGGGCCAAATCAAATTGGGGAAATGGGATTTGTGAAGATATAAAATGTACTTAGACCCTATCAAAACCAAAATGATGCAGAAGATGAGGGGTTGTAAAATTTCTCCCATGCAAAAGATGAGCACTTAAAATAAATGCATGGGGCTTTCCTGGTAGGCTATGGAGTCTTGAAATAAACACAAGTGACTCTCTTTGGAAACCATACAGATGATGAGGGGTAGTAAAACTACTCCCATGCAAAAGATGAGCACTGAAATTAAATGCATAGGAATTTCTTGGGAAACCATGCAAATGATGAAGGGTAGTAAAACTACTCCTATATTCTACTTACAACTTCCATGGACTAGGCTAGCACCTATCTCCATTAGAGCTTCTCATCTTGGTTCAAAACCTATCTGATAAGTTAGGTAAACCAAATCAACTTCCTTCCAATTCCACCCATTCTAAACTTGAAGAAAATTGGTCTTTTACTCTATAACTACATAACTGGAGGCAGGAGAATTTAGAGCATCCCCAATAATACCGCATCATCTTCTTCCTGAATCCTTATTAAATTATTAACCCTACAAAATGAAAACCCTTATGACAATTAAACAAATGATTTTAGTTGTACTCAATATCCTTATTTATGGGCCCAAAGTTCTGCCAAAAGTGCCACTACCAGCTTGGTCCTTTGTACACCTCACATGTGTCACATGTTTGGTTGTGTATAGTTACTAGTGACAAGTAATAATTGTGATTCATGTAAACCAAAAATCCAACTTAATCGTTACCTCAAGCTAGCTAAATGAAAAGTTACAAACTATACCTCAAGTTGACAAGCTATCAATTGTCAAAATTGGCAGTGCCACACAAGCTATCAATTGTCAAAATCAATGGATTATTGACATCATCATCTATGATTCTACAATACATTGTGCAACTTTCAATATAAAGCTATCCAATCAATCACTTTGGCTATTCATATGGCATTAATCTGCACTACCACCCAGTACCATAGCCAAATTGAGAATTTCAATAGAATAAATGAAGGTACAATACTTCGATGCATTGAAAAGAGAGAATTAAATGTCTCATTTTACCTTAATCATTATCAATGTCCTAATAAGTCACAATAAATTTCACTCACTTATGATCAGAACTATATGTTGATTTCTGAAACCAATAATTAATAAAATCTCAACCATTGATTTCTAAAAATCTAATGGTTCTAGTGTTATTTTGGAGGTTTCAGTTCCCAATTCTAGTGCTTCAAGGATTTACTTCTAGAATACATCTATAGCTGTCCATCAAAAACTCATCAAACGATCCCTCTTTTAAAACAAGCTTTATGCACGTGCATAATTTCAAATGGGGACATCGCTAGGTTGAACTTGATGAGACTCTACCCTTAGGATTAAAGAGTTAAGATTTAAGGCTTTATCATAAAATATTTTGGTCTAAATTAGGCAATATTAAATTGTAAACAAGAGCACCAATATTTAAACAGTAAAATATTTAATAGTTCTAGTGTAATTTTAGAGGTTTCAATTCACAAATTTAGTGCTTGAGAGATATACTTCTAGAATGCAACTATAGTCGTCTATGAAAAATTCATCGAACGGTCGTGGTCCATAATGTCACATGGTCACTGAAATTTGGAACCTTAGAACCAAAGTCTAAAATTTCAAAGTTTTTGAAACCTCCGACCCACCGACTACAAACTACAAAGACGACCAAGAAATACTTGCAACGAAGGTTAGGAAAAGCACCAAAACCACAACTTTGGTGAATTAAGATAGGAAAGGTGGAAACTAAGGTTAGGAAAAGCACCAAAACCTCGACTTTGGTGAATTAATATAGGAAAGGTGGTAAGGACAGTGCATTTATGAAGTGAAGATCGTAGGCAGATTTTAGCAAGTGGACATGATTGGAGGATCAATAGGTAATTAAGATCGGTACGTGTGTAGTTTGGAAAATTATTACCTCTTGACCCTCAATTAGTGAAGTTAATAATAGAGTTTTTCATGGAGAAGAAGGCACACAAAAAGTCTGAAAGAGTGGTAGTGGTGGCGGTGTAGCTACAACAATTTTCAAATGGAGGCCAACTTCACTCTGTGTTCGAGGAGGAAATTAAACCCGTTTTATGGTGAAGCTTCTGACAAAATATTAATGGGTATGTTTTTATTCAGTGATGGGAGGTTGGTACAAAGTGTGCGGATAATTTTGGGGAAATCCTTTAGAAATCTGAGGCATAGATATAGGACTAACATGGATGTATACTCCTTGATTATAGCATGGGGTTTGGACTTGTGGGAATCAACAAGCACAGTGAGAGAAGTGATGGAGATGATTGTGCATAGAGATTTCTTGGAAGGATTAGAATCAATACTTGAATGGGCAGTTCCAGGTGAAGGTTTTGATATCCAAGAAGGCTTTGAAAATGTGGAACTGGAAGGGGTAGAAGGATGCATCCCTTTTGTGCATTGGCTAGAGGATGAGATTAAAAATCAATACAGGGAAGAAGCAAGGTTAGGCTAGGAAACATTGAAACTCTTTATAGAGCTGATGAAGGTGGAAGCATAGGTGAAAGTGGAGGAAAAGTGTATGAAATCAAAAGGACAGAATGAAAGAAAGCGGAAGATGAATTAACACAGTTTTTGTAGAATTTGTTGTTTTTTGTAGGGTTTTTGCAGAATTAACGCAATATGTAAGGTAGATACAGATAGTTGTGGAACTAGTTTTAGTTGGGAAGGGTTAATTTTTTTGTTATGAAGCATGTTAAGATGCTTTTTTGAAAAAAATGTTATAGTTGTAGGTGATTTTTGGATGATTGATGAAAACAATGAGGCAAATAATCTTTATTTTCATGCACTTTTTTATTAGTTTTATATTATGTTTAATTCACCAATGATTTTTACTTAATAAATTGAAAATAGGTTTAATTCGCCAATGAATTTTATTTTTTAGTTTGAAATAAAAAGTTTTAGTCGCCAACAAAATTATATTTTTTCTAGTTTGAAAACAGTTTAATTCTCCAATCAAAAAATTTTATTTGTTTCAAAATAGATTTTAATCGCCAATGGAAAAATTTGAGTGGTTTTAAAAAATTTGCATTTCGCCAAGATTTTTAACAAACTTCTATTGATTAGAAAAGATTCGCCAATGAGTATTATTTTTTTTCACAAAAAACTAAAAAAAATTCCACTAAAATTAATATTTTTATTGGGAAGTATAAAAGATTCGCTAGGATTTTACACCTTCATAGAGGGGGGATTTCTTAAATTTTTCCCTACTCTCTTAGATTTTTAATGATATATTTTTTTTACATTTTGACAATGTTAAGCCTTTTATCTTTAATTTCTTTTGTTTGTGTGTTTGCTTTTTGGAAAAAATCACTGTTTGGTATTTTTTCATTATAAATTAATTGTTCATTAAAATTTCAAATAAATTAATTTTTTAGAAACTAGACTCCATTCTACATATACTAAAAAATGATTTTCAATTATTTTTCAAAATTTATAGGGGTAGCATGACCAAAATTCTATTTTTCTCGATGTGTCCACTTTGAAAATTAGTAAAAAGTCAAATATTCATTAAAAAATTATCTAAAAAATTGGGCATAAACTACATGCTCTTAGCTAATTTCTCACCAAAGTGATTTTAAAAATACCAAATTTTTTTTAACCTTTTTAGGGAGCCACAAAAGTCGCTATGTTATGTTTTTTTTGACAAAAAACAACACCAATTTATGTGGCTCCCTCTTTTGAAACCCTTAATCTCTACCATTTAAAAAAAAAGTAGTTTAGAAAGTAGACTCGGAGCACTATGATCCTTGTTTTTTCTCATCTAATTCTTTTGAGTGTAACTATCCTCAATTTCATGTATCCAAGGTCAGTATTTCCTGATTTCAGAAAAAAAAAGTGGCCACTTAAGACCCTTTTATGGTCCCCAATCTTTTTGCACTTACCCAAGTAGACTAGAAAAATGTCTAGATGATAGTATCACTACATATGTAGGAAAATAAATATGTTTTGAGTAAGAATTCTCTATTCAAACAAGTTCATAACATTCATGACTTATAAATGAATGGTAGTTTTTGGTGTAAAAAATTGTCTAAAAATAATGCAATGTAGCCTTTGTTCCAATTTTTGTTTCTTGATGATGTAAAATAATGTGTACTTTAGTACTCTCTTTAAATAGTTAGTAAAATTGTAATGCCTGCCCCAGAACCCTAGAGGACAACACACTAACACCTAAAATGAAACAATTTTTTTTTGAAGTGCAATCAACACAATATTGCAAATGAAACATTAACACTAATCTAACCTAAGTCTGCTAAGGTTCGTGACTATGCAACTTAATTCCCATTAGTTAAATGGGAAAGAATTGAAAGTCATTATTTATTAATTAGATTTCATCTAAATAAGAAGATACATTGACCATCACATTTACAAGATCAAATATGATACAACCATGACATACATCCCATAGAGATCAATTGAATCAATCCATTTAATTGCACATACAATAACAAATGCTACATAATTCATTACATAAGATGGCTCTACATTAGTTTACACCAATTTTAATCATTACATCGATACAAGTGAACAACAATGTCTCCTTGAATACATGTGAGGAGAGTACATCCAAGTATGTTACATGATGCATCAGATTTATAGATCAACACAAGTATAGGAGTAACAATCCACACAAATTAGTACAAATAAAAAAGTCTTTAATCTAGGAGAAGTCACCATAATCATGAGCAAGGAGAGGAAACCCAATGGAGTACAATGCACTTTCCACCCAACCATGTGGAACCCAAAGGTCCACCCCCCATGCTAGGAGATAGCAAAGGGTCCCACCATCAAAATCAAGCAAAATACAATAGATAACACAAGGTTGGCCTGACATCAAAGAACAATTAAAGTACAACATCAAACAAAAATATCACTTCTAGAGGCACATAAACATCCAACGAAATACAAGAGACAAGGGGACACTAGCTTGTTGTAGGAGGAATTTCATCACATAGTTTACATGGGTTACCCAGGTAGATCTTCCTAGGCCTCGACCCCCATCCTTGGTTACCTTGGTAGCCTCTACCAATCTACAACCCCTCATGCAACCCTATGTGAAATCAACATAACTCTTGTGAGGACGAGCCAATTGATCTTGCCATTCCAGGCCTTCTTGACTCATCTCAAGCCTATACAAGCACTTGAGCCATGAGTGAGGCATTAACTTATCTTTATTAGTGCATGATTATTACCCAATCCCCTAGTTTATTTTAAGTTATCACTTAATTACGAAAATCCCACATGGGTTACCCAGGTGCCACTTTGTATGTCAACCCCCATTGAGAACCACTCCTCTACTAACAACAAGGAGACCCCAATAAAAAACAAAGATAAAAGCCACTAGCATAATCACAAAAATTCATTAACAAAATAATAAGGTGAGGTATAACCCTTCCCACCACAAGTTCCAACCACATTGGTGAATATACTATGCAAGGCTAATGGTCATCATAAGCACAAACAATACAAACCAACCAACACAAAGGTTTATCAAAATTTCAATCAAGAGGACAATTCCTTCTAGCCTCTTGAAGTCTAACTAACCATTTGCACAAAATAAAATACCACATGAATATACACATAATGCAAGGCATGAACCATCTTGCACACAAATCCCAACCTTAATAATGAACAAGCAGTGCATGGCTAAAGTCTCTCATGAACACAATTCAAGTACAAGATCAATCCACTTTCAAAATGACAAAAAATATGAAACCAATACTCAAGCTATCACCCAAAAGGATACTCCCATAAACCTCTGGAAGGCTACCAATAACCACATCACACAAAAAGCTTCTACTTTTGAGCAATAACACAAAATATCCCAATTTCCAAAAGCCAAACATAATACATCACATAGAATCCCAATAATGCAACCATACAATACACCCAATTATGTTTAAGGATAGCTATATCATCAAACAAACCATCATCTCAATCAAACTAGCTACTATGCATTGTCATTCCAAGTCTATGGTAGTAAAACACAACTAATTAACTACACTTTCCCATATTTAATAAAATGAGTAACACAATATAAATATAATACATTCAATTTAAAGACTCTAACATCAAATTCATGTTATAAATTACCCATTAATAAGGAACCATATAACTAGGTGATGGGTGAGATCTTAAACTAAGATTCACATAAAGGGATGTCAAAAGATATTTGAAATAAAGTGGAAATTTATTAATCCATTTACTATGCTAGCATATGTATAGATCTATCAATATGCACTTGTTTTCTATCTTTCAATACCCATAATACTTTCTTGAATCTCTAGAATGAATAATTATCTTAATGATCACAATGGTAGTCTTACCTTTTAATTAGTCTTTTATTCAATACCCACTCTTTTCTAAAGTTCAATATATAAAGGGCTAAGTCTATCATATACCTCCCTTATTTTCATTCAAGTGTTAAAGGAATCATTATGTCCTATTGCTCAATCATTTAAGTTGATCCCATTAGTAATGTTTGTATAATAGATTATCATCTTGGCTATATCAGGTAGAATGATTAAATGAACCATCCTTAAATCTCTATTCTTTTCCCCAACAAAATAAGCTTCTCTCAATAAAAACTCCCTTTACTAAAACTCGTTGTCAAAGTATAGTTAAGGTCTCTTTTAAATGTTCATATAAGATTCTCATCATATGCTCGTACAAATGTATCTAACCCAGGAAACATAACTAAGTTTAAACTCCTTGTTCTTAAACCATGAATACATGGGAGTATATTAGCCTCTTTTACCTTCGAATACATGTAGAGCTAGAGAAACTTGCTTGAGAGATGAAGGTGACAAGTCATTTTCAGATTCAAGGAATTTAATTACTATTGGAGAAATTGAGGAAATAAAGAATTATTTACCTGTCACCGTTTGAGGAAATTGGACACTATGCCTGATAGGAAGAACTGTCGACCCTTGGAATCACTAATGAAGTTTCTTAGAACCTTTGAGTATGCTCTGATAGCCATAGTGCGTCTGAATTTATCCTCAACATTATTGTAAGAGAAATAATTCTAAGAGATGAGTATTTTTCCTTAACTTTAAACATGGACAATGTTCTAGTGGAGATTATTGATGTTGCTAAATGAACCAATCAGAAAACTAGACCTGCACTATAATAATGTGTACCGTATCAGATATCTAATGATAATGAAGGGACATCCATCAAAGCATAACAACAGGGAATTTTTTCATATGAACATGTGGATCATATATGAATATAGGCAGAGTATTTCCAACAACACTTCCTTTTTAGTTGGATCCTAAAAATGGTTTTGAAAAGGAAAAAATAGGTTTTACAGGGACCTAAAACCGTAGAGTTTAAACAACAAAATATAACAGAAAAAGAACAAACAATCAAATGGCTATCCCAAAAAGGAAATGATAGCACAAAGAGACAACAGGGCCCAAAAAAGGACCGCCCAAAAAACCAGCATCAAACACCACCGTGCTACTCCAAGGTGTTCAGTAACTCCTCAGCCTCCTTTTCAACATCCTTCATATCCTATAAACTCTGCTATAGAATTTGAGTCATATGTGACGAAGTCGAGGTCTTCCTCTTAATGTTAGCCCAGGTATGAGTCAAAATCCCTTCACCAGTAGATCTGCTATCACCTCTATCTGCAACCAAATCCACGACCAGCGAACCCTTTTGGTTTTTTTCAAGCTTTTCCACCATCGCATTGATGATAATGGTGTTATGCCTAGCAATTTTGTGATTGTTCGCTATAGTGGCCCTAATGTTTTGGCCAATCTTGGACATGCTGCACTCGATACTAGTCAATCTTTCCTCATGTGATTGCTATCTTTTCCTCGGTAAAAAGAGTTTCCTATCCTTCATTCTCTCTACGACTCCAGCTAATCTTCTACTCCAAGTCCATGATCCTGTTGCTGAGATCAGTATTACGGCCTTTCAAATCACAGACTTCCTTCTGGGTCCACTTGAGAATAGTGAAAAGGCCATCCGTACTTTTTTCGCCATACTCACCATGTCCTCAAGCTTGAGCTTATTCAGGGCTGAGTTAATTTCATCCTGAATAGGGGAATCATAAGGTCCATTCCCAAATCTTCCAGATGCCGGGGCACTAGGGGCCGATTCCTTACTGACCATGGGCTTATCAGAGAGGATTTCCATTGAATTCCTAGAATACAAAACAAGTTACATAACAGGGGTACCTTTAAAACCAGGGGACAAACCCGGAGTAGGGAAACCAGGAGACAACTGGGGATTAAAACAGGGTGGCGAGGAAAAACCCAGACTAGGGCACTCATGCAGAGGCTGCAATTTAGGACATGACAGCGGGGCAGAATCCTTAAGGGTTTTCCGACAAGACGGGGACTGGGGAGCAGTGGTATCAGGACCAACAAGAACACAAGCAAGGGGGGCCCAGGGGTCCTAAAAATGTTGCAACTTATGTTCTTCTCTAAAACATCTTGTGTAGAAGCGAACATGTGTGGTGAGATTGAAATAGTAAGGAGATTGATGAAAGATAGAGGAATTAAAAAGATACCCTGGTGTAGTTGGTTTGAAGGCCTTAAAATGGTACATGATTTTGTGTAGGAGATGAATGACATCCACAAACATGGGAGATCTATGCAGAAGTAGAGAAATTGGCTTGGAAAAAGAAGACAACATGGTATTTCCAGATTCATGAATCTTACCTAATACTATGGAAAAGAAGAAAAAGGAATCATTTGTCCGCCACCATAGTGAAAATTAAACAATAGCATTTGGTTTTTTAAACATGGCCCCTGGCATAACTATTAGAGTTGTTAAGAACCTCCGCGTATACTCTAATTGTCATGTTGCTTCTAAATTCATCTCCAAGATTGTTTCAAGAGACATTGTTCTATGAGATGTTAACCATTTCCATCACTTTAAAGATTGTCAATGTTCTTATGGAGAATACTCGTAACACTAAATGAAGAAATCACAAAAGGTGGTGGATTTTATGAGCACACGCATAAACACTGATTTATACATAATTGAAAGTTAAGAAAAAAATATGTAAATCAAATAAAAAAATGTGGCATATTGTTTATAATATCACATTCAAGAATATCTAATTTCAATGAGCAGGGAAGAATTATTTTCCAAAATTCTAATAAGATTTAAAAAGGTCATTGCATTCAGTCTTCAATAAATTTGTCAATCTTAAACATTCTACCATCCAAATAAAGGAATCGAGGTTTCCCAAGTTTAAGTATGACGCAGGAGGTAATAGTACAGAGCCTCCATTATTAAACATAAAGAGGGATGCGAAGAGCAAGCATCGATTTCACAAGTTCACCTATAAGCATCAATCCCAATACAATTGAAAATTCATCGAATCTTGATATCATGTTTTGAGATAATGGTATAGCTTCTGATAGAATAGTAATTGAAACACAATCCATCCAATTCAGAGGGTTAGGCAAGACTCCAATCTGAATTTTCATCACTAAGATTTACAGCCTTCTTCATATTCATGTATTCCAATTTGTGTTCACTATATCTGTTAATAGAATCTTAAGAAAACAATTGCAGAAGGTTTTAAGCCATGATCTAAGCATCTTAAATCTTCAAGTAAGGAAACACATATGTTTCGGGATGAAATCTCATAGAGGGATATGAGGGCCTGGATTCTGGTAAAACCTGAAGGAGATCTAAATGTGGGTAAAAGGGCTATTCAAGCAATGATTAGTCTGAAAATTTACTTTGATAGAGTTCACCATGACTGCATAGGTTCCAATCTGATCATTATGAGTTCACTCATATATAAAAGTCATGAAATTCCTTTACATAACAGATGCATAAGTTAAGGAATCGACCTCTACTTAAATAAAGTATTTATGAATGAAAGCTAGTGATAATTGGGGTTTAGTTCTTTTACATTTATTCAATCATGAATATTGAAGTGAAATGACTATTACTTACCTGGAATCCCTATGCTTTGCCTTGAGATTTTTTCATAGAATTCTCCCTTCTCTTGATGACATCCGTGTCTTTTCTTCCCCTTCTCCTACACTCTGATTCACCATCTTTTTTCTCGAGCCCCCAACTCTGGAGTCCTCTGTCCAGGCCAACAGATGTCAATAATTTTTTGTAGAAATTAGGAGTTCAAATGAAATCCACCACAACGAAAGTCTTTTCTTGAGATCGGGAAGAGGAAATATTGGATGCAAGTGAATAGAGGAACTGGTGGAAAAGAGAGGGGCCTGCAATTGAATTTGCATTAGCATCGTGTATAAGAAGAACCAATGCAAGCTCTTGCTTAAGCACACTGTCTCTAAATCTTCTGTATGTGGAATCTGCCATTATGATGAGAAGTGATCAATTCCTCTCCAAAAGTCCCTAACAAAGAAAAATGACTCTGGCTCAATGAAGAGGTGGTTACAAGGAGTATATTCCAAAATTAGTTTGCATGGCATGTGAATAGGGAGAGTGGTCCATACGAGTGGAGGCACATGCAAGCATAGTTTACTATTGATGACCATTGCCGCAATGCCTACCATTACTTATGTTGCAAAGAATTAAATTTTATTTATTTGCTTCTATTTCCCGTAGTTACAATTATTTACTTTTACAATATTTATTACCTAGGGAAATAGTTGGGTAATTATTTATTTTATTTATATATTCGTGTCATATATAATTTATTATATTTTATTATTTCGTTAAGTTCTTAATTTATCTTATACCATGGCTTTTAATAAATAAATTTATATTAATGCAACAAATAATTCCCCAAGCATCAATGAAACAATTTTAAGTCAAGTAAACCAAATACCAGACAATACTAATAAGGTTCAAATTCACAGAGGGGCATTACATCCTCCCCCCTAAGATTCAACTCACTCCTGGAAGTCACAAAGTTAGGATAGAACGTACACACATTAGCTCAAAAATTTTCTAAGCAACATCATATAATTGAGAAAATAAAATATCAAACAATTACTTGACCACCAAAGTGAAATGGAAGGGAAAATGACAACAACATTGATGGACCAACATGAATTGACCTTACAGATAGGGTGTAATATGCAGATACTCATCCTCGATGAGGATGATGGTTCATCATGGGAAACTTGATGCTATCTCCAAACCAACAACCTCCATTGGAATTAAGGCACACTCAAACTTGGTAATTCAAGTGGAGTCGGTGCCTAGTACCTACAACCTACAGAAAACCACACCATCAAGCATGTACATATACAAACAGTCAATCACACCGTGAAGGAAAAATTGTAGCGTCGTAGGTCACTCACAAGTGAGTGAAGCGACCTTGTTCCCCTTCACCAATACATCAAAAAACAATAAAAAAATAACAAACCATGATGAGAACATACATATAATAATTGCATAATACTCATAACAATGATAACTCACACAAACAATTAAACTAATCCACTAAGCATGATATAAGCATAAACATCATATATAAATGTGTCATCATAATTGTGCATCAAGTGTCATAACATGGACAATAATCACATAACAAGTATGTTCATTCATCTAATACTTCACTAGTATAAATGTTTAGATGTTTCTTATGGTACTAATAGTACAATATTTGGCAATGAGACAATCTGCATCAAATAGAAAGTTTTAAGAATAATTATCTACTTCTATAAGACTACGATTCACCATTTTGATCTGAACTTAGGTATCCTTGATGCACTAATAAGCTCCTCAAGTTATGATGTCTTAGAAGTGACTTCTCAAGATACTCAAACCTTTATAAGTCACTCCTCAAGACATCAAATCTTGAGTACCTCTCGGCCCATGTCGATGCTATTCGAAATAAATGCACTCATAATATCATTCCCGGTTGTGCCATCACTTATATGTCCTCTTTCGTTACATTATCCAATGCTATAATTCCATGGAACACAACATATGCATACACACAACACACGCATTCTCATTAACTACTCATCATTTTCAAACAAGATATTCCACTTCATTCATTATTCAACACAAAATTTCATAACATATTCAACAAAAGACCATGATTTTACACCTTTTCGGGAGCATGAAAACACAATTTTTCACTTCATAAGCACAAAATTCCAGATTTAACACACATTCTTCACATACACAAAGAAATTCACATCATAGGGAATCACTTCAAAAGGCTACACAAGGGTCCATGATGCATTATTGATAGAACAATATCGGTGCATTGCACACTACACTAAGGGTCATATCCTTTCCACTGGTCTTTTGCACCATTGGACCAACACTACTTAAGGTCAAATCGTGGGTTACTACGTGAAGACAACAAGAGGAGGAAAACATACGCTCAAGAGAACACACAACAAGGACAACATAATGGGATCATGATGTATCCAGAGTGGTCAATGTATGAACCTAGCCTCTGATACCATGTGTAATGCCCACCTTAGAACCCTAGAGGACAAGACACTAACATCTAAAACAAAACAATTTTTTTTTAAATTGCAATCAACACACTATCACAAATGAAACATTAACACTAATCTAGCCTAAGTCCTCTAAGGTTTGTGACTACACTACTTAATTCCCATTAGTTAACTGAGGAAGAACTAAAAGTCATTACATTAATTAGATTTCATCTAAATAAGAAGATACATTGACCATCACATTTACAAGATCAAATATGATACAACCATGGCACACATTCCATAGAGATCAATTGAATCAATCCATTTTATTACATATACAATAACAACTGTTACATAATTCATTACATAAGAGGGTTCTACATCAGTTTACATTAGTTTTCATCATTACATCAATACAAGTGAACAACAATGTCTCCTCGAATACATGTGAGGAGAGTACATCCATGTATGTTACATGATGCATCAGATTTATACATCAACACAAGTACAAGAGTAAAAATCCACATGAATTGGTACAAATGCAAAATTCTTCAATCTAGAAGAAGTCACAACAATCATGAGAAAGGAGAGGAAACCCAATGGAGTACAATGCACTTTCTACCCAACCATGTGGAACCCAAAGGTCCATCCCCGTGCTAGGAGATAACAATGGGTCCCACCATCACAATCAAGCAAAATAAAATAAACAACACAAGGCTAACCTGACATGAATGAATAAGTAAAGTAAAACATCAAACAATAGTAACACTACTTCCAAAGGAACATAAACATCTAATGAAATACAAGAGACAAGGGGATTTGAGCTCACTGTAGTGGGAGTGTCATCACATAGTTTGTATGGGTTACATAGGAAGATCTTTCTAGGACCTGGCCCCCATCCTAGGTTACCTTGGTAGCCTCTACTGATCTCCAGCCCTTATGCAACCCTATGTAGAATCAACATACCTCTTGTGAGGACGAATTAGTTGATCTTGCCATTCTAGGCCTTCTTGACTCATCTCAAGCCTATATGAGCACTTGATCCATGAGTGAGGCATTAAATTATCTTGATTAGTGTGATTACTACCCAATCCCCTAGTTTAATTTAGGTTATCACTTAATTACAAAACTCCCACATGGTTTACCCAGGTGCCACTTTGTGCACTGGCCCCCATTGAGAGCCACTCACCTACTAACAACAAGGAGACCCCAATAAGAAACAAAGAGAAAAGAACTTGCACAATCACAAAAAATCATTAACAAAATAACAAGGCGAGGCATAACCCTTCCCGCCACAAGTTCCAACCACATTGGTGAATATACTATGCAAGGCTAATGGTCATCATAAACATAATCAATAAAAACCAACCAACACAAAGTTTTATCAAAATTTCCGTCAAGAGGACAATTCCCCCTAGCCTCTTGAAGTCTAACTAACCATTTACACAAAATACAGCACCATATGAATATACACATAATGCGAGGAATGAACTATCTTGCACACAAATCACAACCTTAATGATGAACAAGCAGTGCATGGCTAAAGTCTTTCATGAACACAATTTAATTACAAGATGAATCCACTTTCAAAATGACAAAAAATATGAAACCAATACTCAAGCTATCACCCAAAAGGATACTCTCCTAAACCTCCGGAAGGCTACCAATAACCAGATGACACAAAAAGCTTCTAGTTTTGAGTAATAACACATAATATCCTAATTTCCAAAATCCAAACATAATACATCCTATACAATCCCAATAATGCAACCATACAATACACCCAATTATCTTTAAGGATAACTATATCATCAGAAAAACCATCATCTCAATCAAACTATCTACTATGAAATGTTGTTCCAAGTCTAGTAAAACACAACTAATTAACTACACTTTCCCATATTTAATAAAATGAGTAACACAATATAAACATAACACATATTCAATTTAAAGACTCTAACATCAAATTCATGTTACAAATTACCCATTAATAAGGAACTGTATAACTAGGTGATGGGTGTGATCATAAACTAAGATTCACATAAAGGGATGCTAAAAGATATTTGAAATAAAGTGGAAATTCAGTAATCCATTTACTATGCTAGAATATAGATCTATCAATATGCACTTATTTTCTATCTTTCAATGCCCATAATACTTTCTTGCATATCTAGAATGAATAATTATCTTAATGATCACAATGGTAGTCTTACCTTTTAATTAGTCCTTTATTCAATACCCACCCATTTCTAAAGTTCAATATATAAAGGGCTAAGTCTATCATATACCTCCCTTATTTTCATTCAAGTGTTAAAGGAATCATTATGTCCTATTGCTCAATCATTTAAGTTGATCCCATTGGTACAATGTTTGTATAATAGATTATCATTTTGGCTATATCAGGTAGAATGATTAAACAAACCATCCCTAAATTTCTATTCTTTTCCCCAAAAAAATACACTTCTCTCAATAAAAACAATCACAATGTTACAATTTCAACACATCCCACTAAACCTCCCTTTACTAAACCTCGTCATCAAAGTATAGTTAAGGTCTCTTTTAAATGTTCATATAAGATTCTCATCATATTCTCATACAAATGTATCTAACCCAGGAAACATAACTAAGTTTAAACTCCTTGTTCTTAAACCATGAATACATGGGAGTATATTAGCGTTTTTTACCTTCAAATACATGTAGAGCTGGAGAAACTGGCTTGATAGATGAAGGCGATAGGTCATTTTCAGATCCAAGGAATTTAATTACTGTTGGAGAAATTGAGGAAATAAAGAATTATTTACCTATCACCGTTTGAGGAAATTAGACACTATGCCCGATAGGCATAACCCCCGACCCTTGGAATCACTGATGGAGTTTCTTAGAACCTTTTAGCATGCTCTAATAGCCATATTGTGACTGAATTTTATCCTCAACATTCTTGTAAGAGAAATAATTCTAATAGATGAGGATTTTTCCTTAACTTTAAATAGGGACAATGTTCTAGTGGAGATTATTGGTGTTGTTAAATGAACCAATCAAAAAATTAGACTTGGACTATAATAATGTATATTGTATCAGATATCCAATGATAGTGAAGGGACATCCATCAAAGCATAAAAACAAGGAATTTTATCATATGAACATGCGGATCATATATGAATATAGGTAGAGTATTTCCAACAACACTGCCTTTTTTAGTTGGATCCTAAAAATGTTGCTACTTATGTTCTTCTCTAAAACATCTTCTGTAGAAGTGGATAGGTGTGGTGAGATTCAAATAGTAAGGAGATTGATGAAAGATAGAGGAATCAAAAAGATACCCTAGTGTAGTTGGTTTGAAGGCCTTAAAATGGTACATGCTTTTGTGTAGGAGATGGATCACATCCACAAACATGGGAGATCTATGCAGATATAGAGAAATTGGCTTGGAAAAAGAAGACAATAGGGTTTTTTCATATTCAAGAATCTTACTTAATACTATGGAAAAGAAGAAAAAGGATTCATTTGTCCACCACCATATAGTGAAAGTAAGTAATAGCATTTGGTTAGTTAAACATGGCCCCTGGAACAACTATTAGAGTTGTTAAGAACCTCCACATATACTTTGATTGCCACGCTCCTTCTAAATTCATCTCCAAGATTGTTTCAAGAGACATTGTTTTGATAGATGTTAACCATTTCCATCACTTTAAACACGGTCAATTTTCTTATGGAGAATACTTGTGACAATAAATGAAGCAATCACAAAAGGTTGTGGATTTTATGAGCACAATCATAAACATCGATTTATACATAATTGAAAGTTAAGCACAAAATATGTAAATCAAATAACAAATGTGGCATATTGGTTATAATATCACATTCAAGAATATCTAATTTCAATGAGCAGGAAGACTTGTTTTCCAAACTTCCAATAAGATTTAACAAGGTTGTTGCATTTAGTCTTCAATAAATTTGTCAAGCTTAAACATTCTACCATCCAAATATAGGAATCAAGATTTCCCAATTTTAAGTATGACCTAGGAGGTAACAGTACAAAGCCTCTATTATTAAACATAGAGAGGGATGCAAAGAGCAAGCATCAAGTCCCCTAGTTTTCCTATAAGCATCGATCCCAATTCAATTGAAAATTCATCGAGTCTTGATATCATGTTTCAAGATAATGTTATAGCTTCTAACAAAATAATAATTGAAACACAATCCATCCAATTCAGAGGATTAGGAAAGACTCCAGTCTGAATTTTCATCACTAAGATTCAGAACCTTCTTCATATTCATGTATTCCAACTTATCTTCACTATATTTGTTAATAGAATCTTAAGAAAAAATTTGTAGAAGGTTTTAAGCCATGCTCTAAGCATCTTAAATCTCTAAGTAGGGAATCACATATGTTTTAGGATGAAACCTCATAGAGGGATATGAGGGCCTAGATTCTGGTAAAACCTGAAGGAGATCTAAATGTGGGTAAAAGGACTATTCAAGCAATGATTAATCTAACAATTTACTTTGATAGAGTTCACCAGGACTGCATAGGTTCTAATTTGATCATTATGAGTTCGCTCATATATAAAAGTCATGAAATTCCTCTACATAACAGATGCACAAGTTAAGGAACCAACCTCTACTTAAATCAACTATTCATGAATGAAAGCTAGTGATAATTGGGGTTTACTTCTTTCCCATTTATTCAGTCATGAATATTGAAGTGAAATGACTATTGTTACCTAATTTTTAGCTTTCATTTGAAATCAGGTAACTTAGTGCTTATACTTTTTGTGTTTCATTTAAACATTAAAAGATAAATTATATTCTGCTAATTTCATCAATATGCATGAAAGAGATTATCAAAAAATAGATTGCATTTTATTCCAGTGTTGCAATTATAGACAAATGAGAAAGAGAACCATGTATATTGCAAATGTAATCTTTATTGCTAACCATGAGAGTATAAATTTTCCTCACAAGCCAAGGGACTAGCTATCCTAATGCTAGTAAATAAGAAATCATATGCCTATGGATAACAAAATTAAATTGCATATAACATGAAAGGGACTCGTCATTTCCTAGTGGAATGATGAATCCCATTGACTTGGCCTTGCATCATCTCAATCCTACTCTGCTTCCATTTGACACCCTCCTCGTTGCTCCTAGGTTTCCTGCATTGGATTAAAACAGTGTTGTTAGAGAAATGAAAGATCCCTAATCAAAATTATATGCAAAACATCCATAAGCATGTGATCAAATGTCTACAAGCATTAAAATAGTAGCATACCATAAGTGTCCCTGAAAACAAGAAAGGAGTGATCAAACACACCTATGATATGCTTTGTTTATCTAATTGTTTCTTCCTTATGTAGATTTAGGACAAGTATTGTTATTGTTTTGATTCAACTAATTACAACATGTGGCATAAAGGTGGCTCCCATGAGGGTAGAGCTCAAAATGCTTCCCTTTGATGTTTTAAGAGGGATATGAAATTGAGCAACTTGATCAAATCAATGATAGACATGCTATTAATGCATTAAATCAATATGAAATCACACCAATTGATCAACTTTCATTATCAAATTCAAAAGATGCAACACATAATCTGAGTTGTCAAGCGTTCATACTTCATCTTGTCAAAGTGAATCAATCAATAGGCTGCCATCATGTCAAAAGGAAGGTACATTTGGCTGTACATGTCTTTCAATCATATTAAGTGGATCCAAGATCCATTTTATTAAAAGAAGTAAATTATTTCAGTGATGCATCAAGTTCAATTATAGATGCACCAAGTTCAATTATGCATCTATTAAAATAATGGGGATATCAAGCCATGCCTAAAATCATCATGAGTCATATGGGGCAGCAAGAAGGAACAAAGATAACCATGCATTATTGCATGAGATACGTTGTCTAATTCATCTCACTTCAACCTTATTGGACAAGCACACATCACTTAGGATGGTGAGCTTTCAGGTCACCTCCATAAGTGACATGTATATGGCTGTAGAATAGGATTAAAGCAAAAGGAATCAAATAATGAGGATATGGTGGAATATGAAATGCATGATTCCTTACTGTCAATAACCTTTTAGAGTTGACAATGGAAATCCCAAGTAAATAATGAGGGTAGCATAGGACAAGGAGTTAAGGAGGAATTTCAAGATAGTCATAGTTAAATAAAGATCTATAAGATGGTCATAATAGTCTTATGAAGGATAACAAGGAAACAATCATCATGAGCCCTAGTCTATACAAGTGTTAAGGATTGTATCAAAGAAAAAATAAATGATGGTAAGGGCAGTCATAAAAAGTGACAAAAGTAGAATGGTAATCTATAAACACAAATAACACCAATGTATACAAAACGACCATGATATATCATAGCAGGATAGAATAGTGAAAGGTCATGACAGTATTTTAAAGATTAAATTCCTTCAAAGATGGTGATAGAATGATGAAGGGATCTCTTTTTTAATGATTGACAAGGTGTCGTAATGGTAAAGTCATAAGATCAAGGGTTTCATGTAATGACAATGTCCCTTCATGACAATATGATAGAGCTTTGGTGAAGTATAGCAATACAATGGGAAGATTATATTAAGTATTCATAACATGAAATCAAGTCTCACAAAGATAAAATCAATAATAGGGGATTATGATAGAGAAGATTTATTAGGTTAAAGTCAACCATTCAATCCTCTTGACTGCCACAACTCTAAGGGTGACTGCAACAATAAAATGCAAAGAAACTTTTAAGTTGTTAGAAATTTTTAACTTGTAGAAGGGAGTCTTAGCCTTCAAGGCATCAACTAGAAGGCCACAAAGACACAGAGGCTTTAGAAAGTCACATAATGGTAAAAAGTATTATCATGCATAGCTCTCATGTGAAGACTATGACGAGGCAATCAAATGTGGGGACAAGATAATGAGGATGTTGCATTTTGCATGCAACACACAGCTAGACCATGACCTAGATAGGCTTACAATCAACACCTAAATGACTTGTGGCAATGAAAGTTCAATGTCAAATGAGGGATATGCAGGATAATTAAGTTTTTGAATAGCCTAAAACTTTACAAAGAGGTAGCAAGCTTAGTATTCTAGATGCAGTAACAATGTTATTGTGCACAATCAAACCCATGGTAGGGCCTTTGGGTTTCATAATCATGAAACATCATGCAGTGAGTAGGTCATGATGTTAGTTATGCACAATATAGATCTTTAGTGTAAGGGTTTGAGCATAATCATAGTCCTCACTCACCATGAAACAAGTTGTAAGTCATGTCAAGATGTAGGGTTTCATTGTACATTAAAGGTCAAGCTCTCAGGTAATCAAGAGAACAAGGTTTTATTCTTCATTTTATGACTTGAGATGCAGTATTTATAAATTCTAGTACCAGTATCATGGTGCCTATTAGTAGAGACAACATTCCAAAAGTGAAGTGGATGTTCTCATTGGAAAAATGAAAAGGAGGACTAAACTTTCACCATTTTCACTATGGAAGGAGCTCGAAGTTTGAGCAAAATTTTCAAATACAATGCAGGTATGTGCAATGATATGGAAGTTCTATTTTAGAAGTATTTAAGCCCAACTCTGGGTAGAAATCATGATCAACATTGATAGGATTATCAAACTATCTCAGCCAAGTGTCCATCAGGCATAAACAACATATACAACATAAACTTCATGAGGGTAGGATGTTTTGCATTTTTCTCATCTTTGCACTATCCATATAATGGTCATCGAGGAAGTAGTTTTTCATTCATGAAATTATGTAATCAATGCTACTAAGATGCATATGAAAATAGATTACATTCAAATGAAGCAGCATCTGGATTAGTTAAAACTTATGATAATCAGTTCCAAAAAATGCAAAAAGCCCAATTATTCCTTCATGTTGGCGGCTGGTAAAAGCCATTTTTGCTTGTACATTAACAACAAAAACCCACTTTGAGTTGTGTTTTAAAATGTAGAATGCAAATAATGGTTTTTCTTCTAAAAGCAAGTTGTATTAAAAGTTCAAATACAAAGATATTGAAAGAGATAACATGGAGTTTTTGTTTCAGAAAGAGAAAAAAAGGTATGCAAAAACCCTAATGCATTCTTATAGCCATGGCCTGGAGGAATGATTTACTTCAAAATTACAACAAACCCAAAATGAAATAATGTGCTTCCTATCTCTGATAGAAGAAAGAGATAATATTATGCCATACTAGAAGCTAAGCACAAACAGAGTGACAATATGGCATGGGAGTTAAAAGAATGGAGGAAATACAAAATTATATAAAAAAACCTAAAAAATGCTAAAGACCGTGGTTTAAAAAATTGGTTTTCCTTCACAAAATCAAAAACCCATTTTTGTGCTTTGTTCATGAGATAAAGATATAGAAGGAAAATGTTAAAATTTGCTTCATTTTGACACTAGCCAAGCTCGAAATGAGCCCTATATGCTAAAAATGGAAGTATATTTCTGATGTGGAGCTTACCTGAGCTTGAATGGTTTCATTCTTATTGAAATATACAAGCTTTTAACTCATGAAAAGCTTCCATTTAAGCTTCAAAAGCATCAATAATGGTGGCTAAGAACAAGAGAACAACCCACAGAGAAAGATGCAACAAAAATTATCAAAAAATGCTCTTGGGTCGCAACCTTGCTCATCAAATGGCCTTCAAAAAGTGATAAAACACAAAATTTTGTCCAAAAAAATGCATTACCTATTGTTTTTATATGGTTTTCATCTAAGTTTAGCCCAAAAGACTAGTTGACATCATCTTCTATGTGCAAGCAATCAAAACCTCATGGCAACAAAAGCTTCTTCCAGAAGCTCGATGCAAAATGAAGCACTTTTTGGATTTTTCCCTTTATTTTGTTTAGGGTTTGAACCCTATGGTGGAGGTTGATGGATTTTGGCCTTGTTTTTTAAAAAATGAAAACACATTTTAATGTGTTACATGGTTTTTAAGGTGAGTTTTAGGACTTAGGAAAAATTTTCCTTCTTTTTCATGTTGAACACTTATGTCTTGTTCAAAAAGATGCTAAGTCCTCCAAATTTGAAACATGTTATGCCTTTTACCTTTGATCATATGGTGCCTTAAAGATGTCAAAATGTTCCTTCCAAAGGTTGTGGAGCTCACATAGGCCAAATTATTGGGCACTTTTATTTTCCTTTGAAAATCAAGAGTTGTTGACTAAATTATAGTCATGTTCTTTTAGCCTTGAAATGCAGAAATGGAGGTATTTACAATTGATCAAATGTGTTGGAAGAATTTATTTTTCTTAATGCTTTTGCAAGCACTTAAGTATCATCATTTTGCATTTTAGTCAATTACAAGACATAATCTAAGTGATTTGTAAATCACTTTTATTTTATTTCATTTATACTACAAATGTAATGTAATTCAAAGAGGTGGTGGGCCCCTTTTGCATTCTATTTTGAAAATGTAAAATAGTTTGATTAAGTGGTGTATTATGAATCATTTAAACAAGTTATTATTTTGAATTCATATTGGAGTCTTTTTTTTTCAAAAAGAAACAAGGGTGTGGGCCAAATATGTTGAACACATGTGTGGGAGACAAAATGATGTTTGGTAGACATGAGAAGAGTGTGTGAGCTTGTTTTGACTGTTTTGGAGGCTATTTTGTCACACCTTTAGTGTGACCTTGGACTTAGCTTGACTTTTCTACATTTGGAGGACCTTTTGGAGGGGTTTTGGAAGCTTCCATTTTGGATTTTATGTTTCATCTGACCAAAACCTTCTAGATGGAAATGTGTGAGGGGAATTGATTGTTTTTTTGCTTAAGTAACTTCAAACAGTGTTTTGGAAGGGAGTTCTTTCTTTCCAGCAGAGTGAGCTTGGTTTTGTGGGTTATCTTTTTCAGTAGGAGCAATATTGTAACTCAAACAGACTTGTTATATTGTGAGTACTTTGAATCAATAAAATAGAGCATTTTACCTTCTCATTTCATGTTTTAGAGTATTTGTTAGTGATTGATCAGTTTGTTTTGTGAAATTTATCTTTCCTTGCAAAGTTGTCTCATGTTTAGGCATCTATTTAGCAGAAAATGCATTGTTACAGGTTATAAGTTCTGTTAGTTAACAGTGTTGTTAGTTGTGATATTTTTTGTTTTCCTTCTAAGAGTTTTGTTTAAACACCTCCTTATAAATTACTTATGTAAAATGCATGTGGAAATGAGTTGTGTGAACAAGGTTTTATGATATTTTTTTTAATGTGATTGGTTGTTATCAGGTCTTAGATGGTTTTTGGTGTATCACCTTAGTTAGTTTCAGTTAGTGTTCATGTTTTATGCATCTCTTACCCTTTTCCTTAGAAATCATTAGTTAGGTGGCATCAAAAGGGGATCCAACCCATAATCTAGAGGTCTGCTTTTAAATAGGACACCCACAACCTGAAAGCAGTCCCATGTTACATCCAAACCTACTAAGTTCTTTCATAGCTTGGCATTAGGGGCGCAGATTTGGATCACTAACAACTATTACTTACCTACAATCCCTATGTTGTGCCTGGAGAATTTTTCATATACTTCCCTGTTCTCTTGATGTCATCCATGTATTTTTCTTCCCCTTCTCCTACACTCTAATTCACCATCTTTTTTCCTAAGCCCCTAGCTATGCAGTCCTCTATCCAAGCTAGAAAATGTAAATAATTTTATTTAGAAATCAAGAGTTCGATTGAAAGCCACCACGACCAAACCCTTTGCTTGAGATCAGGAAGAGGAAATATTGGATGCAAGTGAACGCAAGAAGTGGTGGAAAAGAGAGGGGCCTGCAATTAAATTTGAATTAGAATCATGTATAAGAAGAACTAGTGCAAGCTCTCCCTCAAGCACACTATCTCTGAATCTTCTGCATGTGAAATCCGCCATTATGATGAGAAGTGATCAATTTTTCTCCAAAACTGCCTAACAAAGAAAAATGACACCAACTCAATGAAGAGGTGGTTACAAGGAGTATGTTCCAAAATTAGTTTGCATGGCATGCAAATAGGGAGAGTGTTCCATCTGAGTGGAGGCACATGCAAGCATAGTTTACTATTGATGACCATTGTCGCAACACTTGCCATTACTTATGCAAAGAATTAAAGTTTATTTATTTTGCTTTTATTTCCCATAGTTACAATTAATTACTTTTATAATATTTATTACTTAGGAAAATAGTTGGGTAATTATTTATTTTATTTATATATTTGTGTCATATATAATTTATTATAATTGATTATTTCATTACGTTCTTAATTTATCTTATACCATGACTTTTAATAAATAAATTTATATTAATGCAACAAATAATTCCCCAAGCATCAATCAAACAATTTTATGTTGACTAAACCAAATACTGGACAATACTAATAAGGCGAATTCATGGAGGGGCATTACAAAAATATCATCTATACAAAAATTATGTCTTGACTAAATAATTTTGGTCAACCCTTTATCCTTGCATGTGTTCAAGTGAATACTAATGTAGGATCTTTGGTAGTTGTTACACTTCAAGTGAGCCTTTAGGTCCTTTTAGGCCTAAGTAGTTTACCAATGTAGTGCCTTCTATGTTGGGTGGTTTCCAATTTGTATGGAACTATGAGGACAACTGTAAGGCTAATCAACACACAATTCATGATGTTCAAAATATATCTAAACTCATGATTTCAACAAGTATCATATGAATCCATTAAATGTATATAGATATTTGAAATAATATTATATGTAAGTATGAAGGTTCTATAAGAGAAGCATCCCTTAGAAAATGAGATACTTATTAAAGGAAACACTTAAGAAAGTACTTTAGGTATGTGCAGGATCATC
Source organism: Sequoia sempervirens (assembly GCA_007258455.2). NCBI lineage: Eukaryota > Viridiplantae > Streptophyta > Pinopsida > Cupressales > Cupressaceae > Sequoia > Sequoia sempervirens. Next base: position 201,135 of record VDFB02296231.1, read on the forward strand.
ATGGAAAAACCAAGCCCTTAAGTGGCAAAAAATTCAAAAAAATCAGAGTTAGGCAACTTGACATAAAAATTTGAATAAGTTATATATATTATTTCAAAAATATGTAAGAGTAGAATTTGTAGCAAATTGAATGTAGTTTCTAAACTACTAGGTTTATTTTAAAAAACAAAAAATCTATTTGGTGAAAATTCAAAATTTCAATGTAGTAGTACTTACCTAAATTTTAGAGAAAAAATAAGTGTTTGTCTGACCACCCTAACCACAATAAAATGATAATATTTTTTTATAATATTTTAGATATAAGTAGAGGACTCATGTCCGGATGTGATGCATATTTTTTTGTATTTTTTTTCCAAGTAAATAATTAATTATGAATTTTTTATTACAACTTTTAAAAAATATAAAAAGTCATATGTATGATCACCTTAACTTGGTCAAAACTTCATCAAATTCATTTTTTTAACCCTATAGTATCCAAAGCATAGAATGTGATGCATGTTTCAGATTCAAAAAATGTGATACCTTTTGAAAGCTATAGATGTTTTTCAATTAATCTATCAATTAGAACTTTAGTCGTAATTTAAATAGAAAATGAATAATAATTATTTATTAAATTCAAAGTAAAACATAATTTAAATTGGTGGAAATCTGAGAATCTCCTTTCAAAACTCTCTTCGTTTCATCAATTTTGGGTCAAAAAACGTCATCAGCCACATACCCGTCATATCGCCACTTCCATCATGATCCTACACATACCCTTTTATGCAACCTAATTTAGACCGTCCATCATTATAATGAATTCTCTTGGATTCACCTCTCCATCTCCATTTGAATTTGTAGTCTCATAATACATGTTATAATCATGGGAAAGTTATGCATGATAAGTTGTATTTGCTAGAAGCTCATCAAAACTAAGCTCTTGCCACAAAACCTTGAGATTTGTGAATATTCATGAATAAATAAACCCTTATCTTATATACACTTGGAACTTGAATAAGAATAACTAACTGAAAATAGTTTCTTTAAATTTGAATAAGAGATTAAAAAAATTCCTCATTTATTTTCTTTGTTAAGTGTTTCTATGATACCCTTAAAATTGGACTATTTTTCTAAAATGATATATCCATTTTTACAAACTCATTAAATTTACACATTCTTTTAAAGTACTTATTGACTTTATGTTTGGGTCTATTACAATAAGAATCCTCAATAATTTTATTTTTCCCTCAAATATCTTCTTTAGAACACAATTGATGCTTGGGTAGAAGAACCAAGACCTTGAATAAAATGGCTTAAATATTTGTTAGTATAAACAAAGATACTTACACATACCATGTTCATGCTATTGAGATAATCTAATAAATATTTTTTCTTTAAGTCTTCTCTTTGTTAAATGTGATTATCCATGTCTTTTCTTTTAAAAAATGTAATATTTTTGGGCTTTCAACTTTCTCACTTCTTTCCATTAAGAAAGGAAACCTTCATTTGCAAATGCATATTTGAGTAAATAGTGGAAAAATTTATTCCCAACCCTCTTCAAAGTAGCACCCATGTATAAATGTTTTCCAAGTTTTTCATTAATTAAAATACTCCAAAAAGTCTTAAGGGACTAGTTGGCCTTTGACAAATGGAGCCACTATTCAATATTCAACTCTAGTGAACTGCCTTGCCCATGTGTCATCAAAGGGGTGTAGTTTTTGAATTCACTAAATATTATGGGGAATAATCCCTAAATCAAATTTAGTAATTGAAGATTGGAGGGAATAGGGTAGTTATAAATTACGAGTAAAATGTTTTTGAGAGGCCAATCTAAGTATCACAAAAGTGCAAAATACATGTTCTAGTAATTTTTTGTACATAATCTAAATCTATAAATTTAGAATTTGAATTTTTTCCTATTGCCATAAATTAAGGTTCATGAACGTTCTTATTCTATAAATTTTTAAAAATTTATGGAGTTGAAGCCAAAGCTTTTCCTTGATATTCTTGATGACCTAATTTACCAATAATAGGAAAAGATATGTATTAAATTCAATGTCAAAATCTAAAATTTGGGTATGTGCAAGATCATGATGGGCCAAAAAGTGGAGATATGATGAGTATGTGTAGGGTATGTGGCTGAGGAATTTTTTTTACCCAAAATTTATGAAACAAAAAGGGTTTTTAAAGGAGATTCTCAGATTTCCACCAATATAAATTATCTTTTACTTTGAATTTAATTAATAATTATCATTCATTTTCTATTTGAATTACGACTAAATTCTTGATTGATAGGTTGATTGAAAAACATCTATAGCTTTCAAATGGTATCACATTTTTGAATCTCAAACATGCATCACATCTATGATTCACATACTATAGTATTAAAAAATTGAATTTCATGAAGAGTTGATATATTTTATATATTTTTAAAAGTTATAAAAAATTCATAATTAATTATTTACTTTGAAAAAATTACCAAAAATATGCATCACATATGGATATGAGTTCTCTCTATCTAAAATTTTATAATTTTTTTATATTGTGGTTAGAAAAATAGACATTATCTTTTTTTTTGAAGTACTACTACATTGAAATTTCAAATTTTCACCAAATAAATTTACAAAAAAAATAAAAAATAAACCTAGTATTTTATAAACTACATTCAATTCTCTGCAGAATCTATTCTTACATATTTTTGAAATAATATGGATAACTTATTCAATTTTTTTACGGCAAGTTGCCTAACTCTGATTTTTCTAAATTTTTTGCCACTTAAGGGCCTATTTTTTCCATCATGATTTTGAAAAATTATTCTAAACCATAGCTAGGTGCCTTGATGCTTTCCTTATAGACTAGATTAAAATCTTAATTTTAAAATTTTCTTCTAATCCATAAGTAAATGTCTTGATATTGCCCAATTCTATTGAACACACCCTAAAGATTCAAAACCATGGTATAGAGAAACTTGGTTGTTGGAAGACATTATTTAGGTTTAGTGCCTTGAACATAATGTTACTAAATCACAATATCAACAGTTGGATCACTATCTCTTGTATTTTTATCTTTGTTCATGTTATTATTATTAGCATTAGTCTCCTCCTTATCAAAGGTTTCTTCTTCCACATAGAAGTTGACAATCATTTTTTTTTTTTTTTTTTGGATTCTCTACCACAATAGCTAGCATTAGGTCCTTTTCCAAGCTTTATGGGAGGTATGTGTTTAACTTCACATAGTCCAGCTAGTAGATTCTCTATTGTCTATGCTAATTAAATAATGGCCTATTATTTAATTAATATTGCCTATTTTACTTTTAATTCCTACTAAACTCTTAAGGTAGTTAATTTATTTAATTTACCTATCATAGACTATGGTATTCTATTCATTAATAAATTAAATAAATGACCCTATTTAAATTTTATTTTATTTCTAAAACCTCTTTTCCCCTTTTCCTCTAAATGGGAATTAAATTTAATTATTTAATCTCTCCCTTTTCTCTCTTAGTCCCATCCTCTAAATTTTCTCATTAACCCCTAATCTTATACTAATCACTCCAATAACTATGTGCACACACTTAATCCTTGATTAAGAGGTGTCACATCCTCCATATTCTCCACTTGTTTTAATACAAACCCTAATCTAATCCTAATCCCCCTCTAATCATTTGCGCATTTCTAATCTTGTGATTAGGAAAGGGTTCAAATCCTTTCTATTCATTCCTCATGTACCATGTCCTTTAATCCTTAAAGCCTTTTCCCTTTTGGAAAAGGAACCCCATATGCATCCTTGTCCCAAAGGTACACCCAAGGAATTTAAAAATCCTTTATTCCCTTCCATTGCATACGTTGGGAATATAAGAAAAGGAAGATCATGACAAAGATATTCCCCATCTCCCAAGGTACCTCCTAAGTACCAATCTCCCTCTCAATCCCTAAGAAAGAGGAAGATCTTTATGACAAAGATATTCCCCATCTCCCAAGGTACCTCCTAAGTACCAATCTCCCTCTCAATCCCTCACATTGTGTCACTTGGAACAATCTCATGGCTCAAGAGATCACATGAACTCCTAGCTTTTGATCCTCATCCTTTCATCCTAGCCCTCCATTACTCTCTCCTTGCATTCATATATCTCAACACTTAACCATTTTCATTAATCATGCAACTTTCAACAACTGAACACCATTATGCTATCAATTTTTTGTGAGCACACGTCCAATCAATTAGTATTGGCAGATCTACACAACAAGAGGTTCAACATGCTTATTTTTTTGTTCAATTTCATGATGGTTTTAATATTTTCCACCTTATCTTAAGTGTTTCACTGGTTTTTGTGTTTGATTTTTATTGCAATTTCCATCCACTTTGAGAAAAAATTACTTGCACATAATTTTATATATTAATAATAACATAATAATGAAAATATAATACTAATATTAGTAATAACATAAATAAAAAAATAACTAGGGATTTATTTTACTATGGGCAGGACTGTGGAGCACAGGCAGGAAAAGATGGATTTTGAATCTCTGAACAGTGGAGCAGGCTGTGGAGTAGGATATGAGGAATCCTAGGCAGAATCAATGCATGTTCCGAGTGGGGAGAAAGGTAAGGATGAATCTAAAGAGAAGGACACCAAAAATAAAATTTAGGTGGACCCGGGAGGAAAGACAAATCTGGGGGGTCCCCTAAAGGACAAAAAGGAAAAAAAGGAAAAAATTCCAATGAAGTGGTATGGACCGCTGATAGGGAAGGAGCAAAGCGCAAACCCTTGTCTTCGCTGTTTTGTTTTAAGCCAAATGGTAAATTGATTTTCCCTCTAGTGAGTAATCTTTCTGACCCAATGAAAGGTAAGTTTTCCATCTTTGTGCTTGATCTTATTATTGATCATAATATTGCTTCAAATGATGGAAAAAGTCCTGGTTGGAAAGTTCATAGGCCCTAGACCAAATATTGAGGTGGTTAGGGAGTTTGTCAAAATTAAATGGAGAACCAATGGGAAGGTTATGGTGGCTGCTCTTCCTAGAGGTTTCTTTTCCTTTGAGTTCACCTGCAAGGAGGATATTTTGGTTGTGAGGAGCAGTGGACCCTAGGTCATAGGAAAATCTTCCCTAGCCCTCAAGAAGTGGACCTCACGTCTAGATATCTCTGACTCTATTTTTGAAAACGTTTCAATTTGGGCTAGATTCTCAGGTCTCCCTCTGGAATACTAGAATGAGGACATTTTCAATGGCATTTTTGGTTCTTTTGGAGAGCTCTTGTCTATTGACCCTATGACAGTAGCTAGAAAGCAATTGGTATTTGCTCAAATATGTGTGGGAGTTTCATAGAATATTGACCTTCCTTCTTCAATAAATATTCAATCTAAGTTGGGAACCTGGATGAAAACTATAGAGTTTGATTCCATTCCCTTTTTTTGCTTTAAATGTAGAAAAATGGGGCATTGGGATAAAAAATGTCCATTAAATGCCAGTAAAGAAAAAGAAAACCACCAGTCCAACCCTAAGATTGTTTGGAGAAAGAAATCTGATGGGGAAGGAAAAGCAAGCAATACCAATGAGGAGGCTGAAAGGAAACATGAAACTCAAAGGAATATCTCTGACTTTAATGATGAAACAGAACCCAAGGATCCTATTGTGCAAAAGAATCACCAAAGAGGGGAAGAAGATAATGTTGGTCCTAAGAAAGATTATGAAAAAACATTGGAGAGTGTAGAGGAAGGTAAAAGGGATGAGGACTTTGTTTCCTCCACTCTTAATATCTTATCAAAAGGTAAAGAAAATGGGTATCATGGAGTGGAGGAAATTCCTATCTAGGGTCTGTCTTTGGATATTGGAATTCCTATCTTGAATACTACCTTTGTTGAATGCTCCCCTTCGAGGGACCCTCTAAAATTCTGGGAAAAATCAACTCCGTATTTTGTTAAGGACACCTTTGAGAATCAAAGCCAGAACACCGAACTTTCAAGCTATAATCTAAATCAACTTAGGAATGGCCAGATGGACACCCTCCCTTGGGAGCAAAGAAGAAGGTATGATAAAGAATGGGAATTTGGTAGAGATGGAGAGCCAAGAAGATACTAATTGGGAAGAAGTCCTCTCTCATTCTAAGAAAAATAAGGAGAAAATAAAATATCAAAATACTCTGAGTGGAGTTGTTACCAAAACAAGGGAAAAGGCGGATTGTGGAGCTACTAAGCTTAGCCAAGGTAGAAGATTGGGAAAATGGCAGAGAGAGCATGAAAGCTTTCAGGACATAGCAGATGGTGTTCAAAAGACCATTCCAGAGATTCTCCAATCCCCTGGTAAGATATGAAGATTATGTCTTGGAATATAAGAGGGCTCAATAGCCTTCACAAGAGAGATGTTTTGCACAATTTTGTTATGGATCATAAACCTGATAGTCTCCTCATCCAAGAGACTAAAATATCCAAAGAAAAGGTGGAGAATATCAAAATGTTTCAGAACTATGGGATTCAAGAAAATAGCTCAGATGGTGCATCAGGAGGAATTGCAACCTTTTGGAACTAGAACCTCATTAAAGGGGAACCTTTGCTGGAGAGCAACAATCATGTGGCTACTAAATTCACACATATCAGAGACAAGTTTAGCTAGATTTAGTCGAATATCTATACTCCCAATGGGAAGGGAGCTAGAATATCTTTGTGGAATGAGCTCTCTGCTTTCCAATTTTTTTTTGATAATGGCCACTAGGTAGTAATGGGTGATTTTAATACTCCCCTTCTTAATGAGGAGAAATTTAGAGGCTCTCAGGTGAATTAGGAGAGTAAATATGACATTTTTGACTTCATCAACAATAAAGAGTTGATTGAAATGGACTTGCAAGGGGCTCAGTATACATGGTCGAATAGAATAATTGGTAAGGAACTTATTCAAGTAAGGTTAAATAGAACCCTAATTTCTCATCAGTGGCTTTTAAGCTATTTCCACTTTCTTAAAGCTCTCTCTAGAGTAGGGTTAGATCACTTTCCCATAAGTTTTGTGGAAGATCCTATTAATGTGAAGAGAAACTCTCCCTTTAGATTTGAGAGAATGTGGCTATCCCACCCCCTTATTTTTGATGAAATTAGGAAATGGTGGAATATTGATGTTTTGGGTACTACTATGTTCATAATTGCTAAAAAACTGAGAGAAGTCAAACACAATTTAAGAAGATGGAAGAAAGAATCCTTTGGAAACATTTTTGGTATTAAATCCAAACTTCAAATGGATCTTGCGGAGATCCAAGAAAAAATTCAAAAGGAAGGATACATTGAAAATAATAAGGTTTAAGAAAATGAGCTACTGGTGAAATTGCATGACATAATAGCTAAACAGGAGGAGTTCTGGAGGTAGAGATCGAGGGTGTTGTGGCTTTCAGCTAGAGATAGAAATACAAGGTACTTCCATTTATCTGCCTCTAAAAACAAGGCTGCCAATAGAATCTCTCTCATAGAAGTTAATGCTATGAGATTTGAGGAAGAGGAAGACATCAAAAAGTAGGTTGTCCTCTTCTATAACAACCTTCTTTTGGCGAATGGGGAAATCAATCAAAATGACCACTTGATCTTTTATTAGAGGCTATCTCTAAGGTTGTTGAGAGGGAAGATAATGAAAAGCTTGCGGCCATCCCTCTAAGGAGGAAATCATGAAAGCTATCTTTTCTTTTGAAGGAAATAAGGCCCCTGGGCTTGATGGATTTCCTATGTTCTTTTTTCAATGGTTTTGGGATATTGTTGAAAATGATGTCGTGAATGTTTTAAGGAATTCTTTGGGTCCAGAAGGCTCCTTAAGGAACTAAATGCTACTTTTGTGTTCCTTATTCCTAAGAAACCAGGGACAATGGAGTTTGAGGCATTCAGACCCATTAGTCTTTGCAACTCTCTCTATAAAATCATATCAAAGGTTTTGACTTCAAAGATCCTTTCTATCCTCCCTTCGTTGATTTCCCCTCAGCATAATGGTTTTGTCCCTACAAGGAAAATATTAGATTCTATAGTCACTGTCCATGAGAATATCCATTCACTTGTGGAGTCTAAAACTAAAGGGTTTTTTCTTAAGCTGGATATATCCAAAGCTTATGACTATGTTGATTGGGAGTTTTTATTCAAAATTCTAATGGGGTTTGGTTTTAGCAGTAGAGTCATTTAGTTGGTGAATCAGTTGGTTACTATGGTTTCCACATCTATTATTGTGAATGGATCTCCTAGATTCTTTCAAAACTCAAGAGGTTTAAGATAGGGTGATCCTATCTCACCTATTTTTTTCACAATAATGGCTAAAAGGTTGGGAAGTAATCTTAAAAAATTGATTGACTAGAGGTATCTTGTAGGGTCTTAGTCCTTCTTCCACTAATCTATTTTTTTCTCACCAACAGTTTGTTGATGACACCATGTTGATGGGAAGATCTAAGGTGAATGAGGCTAAGAATTTGAAAAAAACTTTGGACGTGTTTGAGAAGGCGATTGGGAAAATGGTCAATAGACATAAGAGTTCCCTTTTTTTCTTCAATACCCCTGAGCATAGACAGGTCAAGATTTCAAGAATCCTTGGTTGCAGAGTGGAATCCTTACCTTCTTCTTATCTTGGACTTCTGTTATGCCTTGAACCTCTAGATTCCTTTTGGTGTTCGTTGGTTGACAGGTTCAGAAAGAAGTTGGCAAGATGGAAAGGAGCTCTTTTGAACCAAGTTGGAAAAATTCAACTTCTTAAAGCTTCTCTTCAAAACCTCCTGGTTTATGCTTTAAGCCTCTTCAAAATTCCTACTGAATATGCAGAGGCCATTGAAAAGATTCAAAAAAAGATTCCTTTGGTCTGGAGTGGAGGAAAGAAATAGAATGCCTCTGATAGGGTGGGATTTGGTTTGTAGACCAAAAACCTTTGGGGGTTTAGGTCTCATAAATATTAGAATTATGAATAAGACTCTTCTAGCCAAACAAATATGGAGATTTTTCTCATCTGGTGGAGAATGGAAGGACATTTTAAGACAAAAATATATTTCCGACTGTTTATCCCTTAAAGCTTTGTTGGACTCTCTTATCCCCCCTCGTGGCTCAACTTGCTGGAATGATATGATTGTTGGTAGAAAAATTCTAGAATCAAGGATAGGATGGCACATTAGAAGTGGCAATCTAGCCAAAATTTGGGAGGAAAGATGGATTTTTAAGGAACCCCTTATCAAAATTGAAAGATTCAATAGATTGGTAGAGCTATGTAAAGCTACTTTCGGGGAGCTTGTCAAAGATTATTGGTATGAAGGAAACTGGGTGAATTTATGTGTGATTAGTCAGGAGTTGGCTCAACTTCAATCCCCCTTAAAGGCTATCAATTTGGGACAAACCCAACAGGATGATATTCTTATTTGGATGGACAACCCTTCAGGTAACTACTCTATCTCTTCAGCTGTCTCTTTGTTGTCCCTTTCTCAAGCTCCCCCCTTCTAGTCAAAAGCATGGATTAAACACTTGAGTCCTAAAGTCAATATCTTCTTTTGGATTATGCTTCTGAATAAGGTGCTTACGATGGACAATATTTGTAAACGAGGATTTCAAATCCCCAACAGATGTTACCTTTGCAAGTGTGAGGCGGAGTTAGTCAACCACTTGTTTCTCCACTACCTATTTGTTTCCTTAATCTGGGGAAAATTATAAGCCCTCTGGAATATCTCTTGGGTGTTCCCCTAGACCATTGAAGATTTATTTTTACAATGGAAAGCCTCTACTCAAAATCCCTTCATTCAAAGTTTATGGACATTCATATTCCATTTTGTTGTTTGGGGAGTGTGGAAAGAATATAATAATAGAATTTTCAGGGATAAGGAAATGTCAGAGAATAATGTCTTTGAGAAAAAATTTAGGCTTATAAAGGAAAACTTTAATGTGATTCCCCAAAAATATCTTAACCTTGAAGCAGTGGTGTGTACTCCCTATGATCTAATGATATAAAAGGAGAGGAATATTAAAGTGGATGTTTCTTTAGCATCCAAGCTAGCCAAAAAAAGTAGGGAGGGTGTGTGTTGGACCTTTCCTCCAAACAGTTGGTATAAGGCTAACTTTGATGGTGCCACGAAGGGCAATCCAGGCATATCTGGTAGTGGAGGTGTGTTAAGGGATTCAAAAGGTAATTTTATGGTGATTGTGGCCATATCTCTAAGTCTTCAAACCAACCATGTGGTAGAGGCTATAGGATCTTTTCAAGTTTTAAAGTTAGCTTATAATTTGAATATAAAAAATTTATGGCTAGAAGGGGATTATAAAAATATCATTGATTGTCTCTTAAGAAGGACCCCCCCTCTTGGTCGATAAAGAATTGGATTGATGAAGCAAATTCTATTCTAGACAAGTTCAATAAAGTAAAAGTTTCACATGTCTATAGGGAAGCTAACAGCATGGCAGATTACTTTGCGAATGAAGGGGTTAGGAAGCAAGGACTGAACACGTGGCATAATTGTAGGGACTTGAGAACTAAAGTCAAGGCCTTACTAGATTATGATGTTACACATGGGAAAGAGGAAAATGCATTTAATGATTAAAGGGAAAGGGGCTAAGTACATAAAAATCAAGAGATTTGATGGGGTTGCGTCATTTTACTTAGCTAGGAAGAAAAAGTGACACGCTTTGTGGGTGCATTGGAATGGCTGCATAATTCTGTAATTGGTGCTTGACGCTAGTAGAGTTTGCAGTAAGGTGCAAACGAAAATGGGGGGGATAGGAAAATAGTTGAGCCAAAAAAGCTATGAGGTGCATACGAGGAATGATAAGGTCTGGAAGCAGATTGTAAGAGGTGGGCTAGTTCCATTTCTGGAAAAAATTCATGGGCTTGATACAATGGCCACAGACTACTTTAAGAAGAACTAGAACAATGGCGAAATAATTCTCTTTGGGAGAAAGGTGAAACTGGATGAGCAGATTATAGGGGAGGTTACTGACATGTCCATCGAGGGTGTGAAGTTATATTGCAACAGGAGGTTTTTTGATGAGGTGGTCATCAGATTACCTAAGAAGGATAAGGAGAAATTGAAACTGGTTAAATTTTCCAACAACTATTTTGAAATTGACACCATCAAGGTGTTGTGGAGAAAGGTGCTTCATGTTATAATGGAGTATATCACCCTAGATGAGAGATTCACAAGAGTTGATGGTCATCATTTTTCCATTCTTAACCACTTCTACCATAAGGTACAAACTTCTCTGCCTCACTACCTGTTATGTTTGTTGAGTAATAGCCTTGAGGACCATAAGAAAAATCCTAGGAGATATCCTATTCTTCATCCTAGTTTTATTAGGTTAATATATGAACACTATCAAAGTATGTCAGCTTTATCCAAACTTGTTACCTCCACGATGTCTGAGGACTATGACACGAATAGTGGGGGTTTAGAGAATCAGCCTTACCAGGAAAGAATTGTTGAAGCCCACTCATCCTCTGAGATGTCTATTAAGAAAACCCAGCCTAAAAAACCCCAGCTTGCTAAAGCTAACCCTAAGACCTAGCTTGACTGCCCTGTCCCCTTAAAGAATCCAGTTCTCAAGGGCTCCCCTACCAATAAGCTGGTTTCCTACTCTATAGACTCCTTGGAGGACAAAGCTGAGAACCCTGAAGCTAGCAGAAATTCTATGCCTTCCCCTCTTGCCTCTTTCAAAGCTAATCGTACAAGATTTCCTAGCTCCCCCAACTCGGATGATGTTAACCTCATATTAGGCCAGGGTCAGTTTGGCGAGATTCTTGCCTCTACAAGAAATGGCATTGGTGACATTTTTCAGGGTTTTGAAATGGGCCTATCAAGAAATAAGTGATCTTAATCAAAGAAATAGGGCTCTATATAGCAAGTTGGAGGAGCTAGAACTGAAGTTGGCCACTCTCAGCAATGAAGAAGGAAAATGAAAAAAGAATAACACTAGAATGAGAGAAGGAGACATCAAGGAAAAGTACAAGATGCTGGAAGCTGAAATGATCAAAATTAAAAATAATATGAAAACTGTTGTGGAACAAAACCATAAAATGGCTAGGCACAATGCCATCATTATCAATGCTATGTCTAAACAACTGGAAAAAATACAAGAGGGTTCACTGGTCATTGATTTGGAAGAGAACAAGGATAAAAGCAAGAATGAGGACCAAAGTATCTCGAAAAGTACCTGTGCCAATCTTAAAAGGAAATCACCTCCTACTACCCAGATGGTTCAGATTTTAAAGAGGGGTGTTCAGGATATGAACAAGTTGGAAGCTAAGATTGCAAATTTATTAAAGGTCCAAATTTAGTTGTTGTTGGCTTTTTGTTTGGTTTTTTGGTTATGTGGCCTTCGCTAGCCTTTTTGGTGGCTGTGGACTTGTCTTCTTGTTGTTTTAACAACCTTTCTACTTTTGGTGTCTTTAACAATCTTATCTTCAGTTTGTAAACGTTGTGGTTTCGGGTCCCTATAAAACCCATTTTTTCCTCTTTCAAAAACATAAATAAATGAATAATAATATTTTAGTAATTATATTACTATAATTATAAAATTATTAATGATAAAATAATAAGAATGATATTATATTATAATATAATAATATACATAATACTAATATAAATAATAATATCAAAATAATAAAAATATAATAATATCAAAATATTAATAATATAGATAATACGCATAATATAAATATATTAAGTATAATATAATAATGATATTTTATTAATATTAATAATAAAATAACATTTATATATCTTAAACATGATCTATATAAAATATGAGAAATATATCATATAAAAATAATCATAATAATATAATAATATTAAGATATTAAAACAAGTCTCCCCACTGTCCCCGTGGTATTTCCATTGTTTGTCACATGAAAAAGGTTTACAGAATAATATAATAATAATATTTTACTAATATTAATAATAAAATAATATTTATATATCTTAAATAAATACACTATATTGTTTATATTTTATATAAATATATCTCCTATATTTAAGATATATATGCTAGCTATTATATTATCATATTATCTTATCTTTATCATACTTTTTGTTTTAATGTACATGACCTTTCAAACCTTCTCAGCCTAATTATGAATAGAACACACCAAATAAAAAATATCAAAATTCTAGAAACTTTGAAAATTAAAAAAAAAACTTTAAATTCAAAAGAATCCATCGATACAACTTATTTACATGTAGATGAGTATCTTTTTTTAAAAAAATTGACATGACAAGTAAAAATAGATTTATTGGGATTAAGAAGATCATGAGTAAAAATAGATCTATTGGGAGTAAGAAAAATCCATCGATACAACTGTAATCTATTATTATTTTTGTATTGAAACAAAACAAGTACAAAGAATTAAATGATGACAGTTTTACAAGAATGACTTAAGTTCACACATATCTACCTTATTTTAACTAATTCTAACATGATGAATAAACATACATCTATTTAGGAAACCTTTTCTAACTTCTCCCCCCTCTTCCCTCCATTGATGCCCTCAAAATAAATGTAAACCACATCTCTACCATTTTAAATCTTATATTATCCTATTGTTTGTTTGAGAAAAATTTCAAGAATACATATTTTATTTTAAACTCTAAAAAATCTAAAAAAATTTAAAATTATAAAAACTTAATAGATAAACTCAATTAGAACTAGATATCTACATTTACAACTCATTATAACATAAAGAGTAAATACTGGGATAGCCTACAAAAATTGACCAAATAAAAAACTCAAAATCCTAGAAACCTTGAGAATATAGAGTAAATAAACATTTACTCGGATAGCCTTCAAAATTTGAAATATTCGCTAAATAAAAAACTCAAAATTCTAGAAACCTTGAGAATCCTAAAAAACTTTGAATTCATATGAATCCATAGATATAGCTCATTACCTAGATGCCAATCTTCATGATGAGTAAAAATAGATCTATTGAGAGTAAAAATATAAGGGTTATTTAAATTTTTTGGATTGAAAAAAACGCATGCAAAGAATTAAAGGATGACAGTTGTACAAAACCAATTAAAGTTCACACATATCTACTTTAATTTAATTGATTCTAACATGATAAATAAACATATATCTATTTAAAAAGTCTTCCCTACCTAAACTTCTTCCTCCACCAGCCCAAAACCCCCCAATTTATTAAAATCTCTTTAAAACTAAACCTCGCTCAGTCACAGCTCACCAAATAAAATACTCAAAATTCTAGAAACCTTGAGAATCTAATATTTTTTGAATTCATAAGAATCCATAGATACAACTCATTACCTAGATGCCTATCTTCATGCCGAGTAAAAAAAGATCTCTTGAGAGTAAAAATACACACTTTGTATTGAGAAACAAAACGTGTGCAAATTATTAATTAAATGATGAATGCAAAGAATTAAAAGATAACAGTTGTACAAAACGACTAAAGTTCACACATATCTACCTTATTTTAACTGATTCTAACCTGATAAATAATCATATATCTATTTAAAAAACATTTCCCTAACTTAACTTCTTCCCTCACCACCCTAAAACCACTTCTTTCCCCACCACCTCCAAAACCTCCCAATTTATTATAAAATCTCCTTAAAACTAAACCTCAGTCAGCTCTAGCATTTGGAATTCTATATTAGCCAGAAAAATTACTTTACTCTTCAACTGACTGTCATTGGAGAAGCTCTGCGGATAAAAGAAAAGAAAAATTCTAGTGTTTGTTTGAGAGAGGTGAAAATGGCTGGCATTCCGAGACTCACAGTAGGAAGCAGTGCAGAGCAGGTGGAATATCGCGATGAACTGATTACTAACATACTTTCGAGGGTTTCAACGAGAGATTTGATTAAGATGTCCACAGTGGCAAAGAGATGGCGAACCCTCATATTTGACCCAGAGTTTGTTTATATTCATTGCAACAATTGTTACCAAGAATCCATTTTTGTTTACATTGACCGATCACCAGTATTACGATTTGTGGATAGCTTTCAATTCCGCTCCCACAATCTCCAATCAGGTAATCTTTCAAGCGTTTCTCTTTCTCTGGAGGGCATAGACGGTTTTCATTTTAGTCGTTGTGCACGTCTACTCGCTTCATCAAATGGGCTGATGTATTTCTGTACACTTGTGACTTCTGTGAAGATCCCGGAGTTTTTTGTGTACAATCCAGTAACTAAGTTTCTGAAAATTTTACCCCTGCCTCCTGCCATGGATAAGAAGAGAATGACCTTCCCAGTTTTAACTGGCTTTTGTTCTCTCAAACATACTGGAAAATTGGTGATTGGAGGCTTCTCTGAGGATAGGGACGACACACGCACACTGGTATTTGATTCCCAATCAAATTCATGGTATGAGGGCCCACCTCTCGCTTTATCTAGCTACTATACAAGACCCAGAGAAAGTCCTTCCAGTCATACTGTTTTTGTTAATGGTGTCATTTATTTCGTTGTTAGAACACCAGTCATAGCTGCTCAGGAAGGGTGTGAAGCTATATATGGGTTGTTTAGGGATGAAGACGGTCTGTTTCACAAGATTATAGGTTATGATGTGAATCA